>JADHYT010000466.1:0-13580 GCA_027604725.1 Entophlyctis luteolus
CAATTGCGTTTTGTCCGGAGTCTCCACGGTGGATGATTCTGAAATCTCGAAACGAAGAGGCTCGTGCCATCATGCACTACATTCGCGCCGACGAGAGCGTGGAAGAAGAGCTGTCCGATATGATCGAAGTAATTGAGTATGAAAGGCGCGAGAATCCATCGTCGTTTGCTGCGTACAGACTGATTTTCACTGAATGGAACATTGCCAAGCGGTTGCTTATGGTAATGTTCATCAACTTTGGCCAACAGTGCACGGGGCAGAACTCGCTCAACAACTACTCTTCGCAAATTTATCAAACAATTTTCAATCAGAACCAAGTTGCAATCATTAATGTTGCCAACGCGCTGCTGGGCATTGTCTTCACTCTCAACTCAACTATATTTGTCGACCGCATCGGACGGATCACTTTGTTTGTCGTTGGTGCTCTCGGAATGGCACTTTGCACCGGTTCCGCAGCAATTATTTATGATGCTGCAACCGACAAGAAAGCGGATCAACTGGGAATTGAACTCGCCGTTGTTCTTTTCATCTTCATATTCTTCTACAAGCCTACTTGGGGCGCCACAACCTGGATCTATACTGGGGAGGTGTTTCCCATCATGGTTCGCGCACAGGCTGTCGGAATTGCTTCTCAAACACAAAACATATCAAGTTTGATCCTCGGCCAAATTTTCCCGATCATGTTCACGGCGTGGTCGTTCAATGTGTTTTTCTTCTTCACGGTATGCAATCTTGCGCTTGCATGTGTGATCTCGTTCTATCCGGAAACCCGTGGCGTTGCCTTAGAAGACATCGATACTTTGTTTAACGTCAGAAAGCCCGGAGTGTTTATCGGCCCTTCGAATTTGAAAGGCTATGGAAGCGACCCTGCGAAAAGTCCTGATGAATATTATTTGAACAGTTTGAGTCGATCGGAAGGCGAGGCTAGTGCGCCCGACACAATGCAATCGCCTCCCATACAGCACCAGTTCTCTCAATACAGAAATGAAGAAGCTGGGAAGTACGCAGGACAGCAGTATTTGAGCGATGCGACGATTCCTGTTAACAGGATGCCGAGAACAGCCTATCCACAGGCTCACTTCGGGACAGCTTATGGAAATTCGGAATATGCGATGGAAACATTATCTCCGGTTGAGTCGAACCTCATGAGCGGCGCTGGAAGACTACCGAGAGGCTCTTCTCTCCATCATGGACGGCGTGTACAGAATCAGTAGTTATTCATATATTTTGTCGTTCGAAATAAACAGTATCAAAGCGCTTTGCGTGCAGAATGCTCTTCTTCAACGGCTAAAATCAACGCATCAAGAAAGGCTTCCAGTGTGACGGGTTTGCCAGACTTTGGAATTGAGTCAGCTGGTGGATAATCCCTTACTTTTTAAATACCTTGATAAAACGTGCGTGTGAGATAAAAGGAATCTGGACGATGCGTGTGTTGCTGTGAATGTAGCATTATATAGAGATCTTACTTACTTTGCGAATCGCTCGGCCGCTGAGGCCGACGCATTTTTCGGCAATGGTAAACAATCTTGAGCTTGACGACGACGAATCATCTGTAGCAAGCAGCTTTATCCCTCGCCAGTCAATCAAACTTTCATGCGGCGAGATTAAATCACAGCGCATTAGTTCCGAAATAGTGGAGCTTAAGATTGAATAGATAACAACTTTTGTTGGCAGTCCAATGAACAGTTTTAAGTCGGCTCTGCAATAACGTTAGCTGACTGCTGATATCGATTTGATGCTTTAATATACCGATCCACAAACGCTAAATCGATTGCCTGTCGTTGGATCAAATAAAATATTTATGATCGGCTAAGTGTTACCTCCGTGATGTTCGACGTTGTTAAAATGAGCACATTTTTCTTTCTCTTCAAAGAATCTGCAGTTGACTCAGCTGAGGTGAAAGGGAATCAAGAATACCAATTTGCGTGAGTAATGCATTCACAACACGAATAGCATCGGAAGGCTCCATCCCAGAACATGCCGCTTTCCTTGTTGGCGCGTAATTACTTCATCAAACGAAAAAAATCTTTACCTTGCTGCAGTTAAACTCTCAACTTCATCGATCAGAACGCACACAAAAGCATCGGGATTTTCACACATATCTTTCACTCTAAGCAAAACAGTCGATTCAAAAACAAACATGACAGCACGAACTAACTTTTGAAACATATTCATCACAAGCTTTCCAGACTGCAAACTTCTAAGCGAATTATTTTCGTTACAAACTTGCCTCAGAGAAAAATTTGGAGAAAAGTGAATGCGAGTTTATCTCCACCAGCTGCACAAATGAATATCTTTCATTCAATCGGATGGAAAGCTTATGTGCTAAAGCGCGGCAAAGGCTGGTTTTTCCTGTGTTTTGGCTCATTCTTTGGTTCTTGACAACTTAACGTTACCTGTTCCTGGAGGTCCTGAAAGGAAAAGTCACAAATAAATATATTATATGTAAATACCATGCAAAAGAACGACTTTGTTGAATGATATTATATGTGGATTCACGCAGCGGTCGGAGAACAGCACTGAAGTCGACACATAACTTAGCAATGTGTCCAAAATGTCACTCTCGAAGACTGATATAACTGTCAGTTGCATTCATTGTCATGAATACTTACCCAGTGATTCCCACAATCCTTCGAGTGATACCGAAGGAAGAGAAGTGGCTGTTGAGGCCACGACTGAATTTTCTGCATCTTCGTCCGAATCCTAGAGTGCAAGGTTCAGCAGAAAAATAATACAATTTAATACCATAATAAAGGATGAATCTTCTTCGGAGAGCTCGTAGAGGTGTATTATCGTCGTGACTGGACTCGAATTGCAGTGTCAACTCCGGCTTTCGCAAATAAATAGAGAGATTCGCGAATAACCTGCTTCCTCACAAACTCTGAGGTCAACAACATGGTCTCTCAGAAGGGGAACGTGGTCGAATGGTGGCATGGAGTGCGGTAGCCTATTGCTTGGGTCGCCATCGATAAGGTGGGCGATGACGGCGCGCAGCTCTCCCAGCAGGGCAAAATCGGCGCGACACACACGTGCTTCGACTACAACGCCGCCCTCTCTCCTGGTGCCGCAGCCGGTGCCCTCGAAAGTCCTTGCGCTTGGAGGGCTGAAAGTTCCTTGCATCATTCCTGCAAAAAATGGTTGCGAAGCTGCTCATTGGGCTGATGACAACCGGCTTGGCCCGGGCGGCGGTGCTCTCGGCTGCAATATCCACACTTTCCCTAACAGCATATCCTCTCCCGCGTCTCTCCGTGTATGCCACCAGCAGCTGTGGCTTGTCCGGTCTGTTCCAGGGTGACGGTACATCTCGTCGATTAGGAGTTGCTGCATTGACCTCAACCTTGCTCCAGCCATCTCATTCGACGCGTCTGGAAGTTATTTTCCCTCGTCATCCACAACGTACTATCTTGAATTTGAATTCGGGGACGGTTCAAAGTCGCAACTCATCAGCTGCACTTCCCTGTCATGCGCTGCACAATCGCACGTTTATTTTAGTGTGGGAACTTTTCGTGTGGTTCTTCGAATCAGCGACTCACAATTCACAAGTTCTGTAGCTTCGCCTTTTATTGGATATTATAGTGTCGCATCAAGCACTTTTCCAGCCGCGGCGATGTATCTCACAATAGCTATTCTCCCTTCACAGGGGTGCTATTGCTTCGCTTTGCAGAGTTCATACACTTTGAGCTCTGAATCTCTGACCGTAGGCATTAATCTGGTGGATTCAAGTCAGCCAAACAGTGCTGTGGCAGCTGATGCTGCTTCTCGAGCCTTTTCCTCCATTGGTCCAAGCCCCGTGGTTGTTGTTCAAAATCTAACTGGATTTTACTACCCAAACGTTCTAGTTAACAGCGACGTGAGTTTATTAATCTGATTCGTGAAATGAACGAAATGGTGGCAGATGAATGGGTGGACTTTCACAGTTGGATCCAACTGGATAAATCCCAATTTACCTACAGTGGCTTCTTTGAAAAATGCGGCGGTTTCAGTGCTGTCGCGTGCTGTGAAAGATACTATGGTTGATATTTCCATTCAGGCATCGCTTTCAAACTATGGGTATTCCATGGATGAACAGAAAGTATTCTCCCTTACACTATTTTCTTTAAATGACAGCTGATGGAGGCAGATTTGACATTCCCAGCGATCTCTCTTAAGGCCGGAAATTACAAGCCAAATTACTTCAAAGTATCTCAGAATAATTGTGCAAGAAAAAATGGAATCGCATTTCTTGGCTCCCAGTTTTCTGGTGATAATCTCGGAGGTTTGGTCATCGCGACAACGGATGGTTTCAACATGAAATGGTCTCTTCGTGATCTTTCCCAGGATCCTACCGGAGGATTATTTCCAAATGCTTCAATCTGTTTTCACATTAGTTCATGTGGCGATTTGCAGATCACTCACGTGGTGATGTTCGGATCTGTGATTGTATATGGCACGAATCGTGGGTTGTACCTTTCCACTTCTTTTCCACTCGACTCGAGTATTTATTCGACTTTTTCGAAAATTATTACTGGACAATCCGTTTTGGATGGGGGTAGTAGCACTGCTTTATCCGGCACTCTATACGTAACTGGCAGCACCGATTGTCTGAACAAAAACGAATCGTTTGCGTTTGTTTCATTCAGTAGCTCTTCCACCCTCCGAAATAATCTTATTTACTCCAATGAATACAACTTAACTTTGAATATATGGTCTTCAACAATCCAAATTGCTGATATTCCTTGGTTGACGGGCTCATATCAATTTGTCGATATGAAGAGATTCAGTCCTACCAAAACGAATATTATTTTAGCGGGCATTCCATCGAGCCTTTGCGGTTCAACAGACTGCGCTGTTCAGGCGGTAACTTTCATACATGACCCCACTTCTGGCAAGTTCAGCAATGCGTACGCATTTCCTTTGGGAACCATTGTTGTGGGTATCGGTTGTCACTCCAATGGAATTGATTGCTATGTTTACGGATCAGAACTCTGGCACTCAATCGATGGTGGAAATAATTGGAACTTTATCTTCTCTATCAGCAAAACAGTAAACAGTGTCAACGAAGTGTTCAAGAGATTTGATTCTTCTCGTGGACAAGGAAGTATTGCTTTGCTGACAAATCTTTACAATGTATATTATGGTCGGGCTGGTGTGAGAGATATCGTTCTTTCGAAAACTTTTAAGCCCAAATCAACAAACTTGGTAGAATTTTATTTGGGCGAGGCTGGAGAACTGTTCACGCTTAACCTCGAAACAATTACGGGAAGCTACTCTAATTCTGAATCTGATTATCCAATGGGATTTTTGCAAACCGTGAATGGTCAAACGCGTGGATTTGGATCGGACCGACCTTATTTGAAGCGGATCGAAATTCCGATTGAATCTATAATTCCCGCAACAGATTTTTCATTTGCCGCTTCACTTGTGCCCGTTCAGATAGGCACTTACAGAGTGCAATTTTACGCCTTGGCCTCAGTTACAGGATATGTGTTTTCTCAGTCTCACGTTGGAACAATGATCTCCCAAATTTCTGGATCAGGGCAAGCAATTATAAATAGTGTCAGTCTCAAAGGACTTGTGGCAGACTGTACCATTATTACGAATTTTACGGCTGACAGTGTGACATATACAACTGCCATCGATATGGACCTTACCATACCATCAATAACCGTCGGAGACATCACTACTCCGCTTATTTCAGATTCAACTTCTCCTGCGTCAACAACGCTTACATTGAGTGGAAGCGGGTCAGGTATTTGGAAAATGAACGATATCGGAAAAACTGTCGTAGCAAACTATGGAGTATTTTTAATTACCGCTATAACAAGCTCGACAGTAGCAACTGTTGCAGTTTATCGTGCACCTCTGACCGTTGGAACTGTGAGTGCAGGAAGTTGGAATGTCTATGACTTTCGGTCGTACAATGAGACCTCTGCCACTTTTTCTCAGACGGTAACGATTGGTTCTGCAAGCTCTGGAATACAATCGGTCACTCTTTCAAGCGGAGTCATGACTTTTGATCCAACTTTGCTGGGAATGTTTTTAGTCACAAGCAGCGGTTGGGGAATCATTCTAGATGTAACGTCAACGACAACTCTCTACGTGAGTGCGGCCTCTGAATCAAAAGAATCTTAATCCCTTCAAATAGCTTTCATCATACGAGCAATCTTCGGCAACATCATATTCCGCTGGATCTTGGAGCATCTTCGATGTCAATGACGCTTATGTAGCTGGCACGTTTCCTACTATCCCTTTTCGGGTAAATACGTCGATGTTACATTCCAATTTAAAAGTTCTCGCAGGCAAGACCATGGAATTTAACCATAAAAGATTGTCCGTGGTCAGTCGCTGTCTCAACCACTGGATCGCTGAGTCCCAAAGTTACCTTTGAGAGCTTTGATAGCAGCTTAACTGCAGATTTAAATATTACTTCCGCAGTATATAACAGCAACCCTTACTTTCCGTTGATCCAAGCGAACCCAATAGTGTTGAACCCGGATATTTACGAATATGATTTTTCTACAACTAGCAACAAATATCGAGTTGTGACTCAAAACGGATTGAAAATTTCCGATATTGGGACAAAAGTTCGAAAATGTGTTTGTTTCGTTCTTGCCATTAACTTACGAGCCAGAGCTCTGGAGCGTACTCTTTGCGACCAAGTCAGAATTCATTGAAATGCAAATCCTCGTCTGTAATTTCCGGGATCATCATTGATGGATGCTCTCCAAGCAGAGTACTTAATGCAAACTTGAATTTGTCCAAAAATGAATTTTTGTTTGGAAATGCCGAGTTTTTGGCGTCAATGCCAATCATGCATGATCTTCCGGTTTGTTTCTTCTGGTGTCTTTGACTTTCGTTCAATTGCAACAGCGAAATTACCGTCCTCCTTCTGCATTAGGGATGTCCATTCCAACAACTGATAACATATATAACGCTGATCCTGCATCTCCCAGATACAATGACTTGTACTCTGTCTCAAAAAGAACAGGGTTGTACAAACAATGCTTAGGGAAGTCCATAAGAGATGAGTGTGGATGCACCGACGACCAGCGTTTTGAAATGCTGGTGTCGTTTTCCGACTGTATGGACAGGGTTTGTCTTGATAAAGGTTGCCGAACTAATCGATTCTAGGTTCCGAACGTCATCAACGATCAAATTTTCAAGCCGTCGCTTGTTATCAGTGATATCAACAAGTTCCCGACACCACTGGCTACCGAATATATTTTAATTGAGTTGAATAATAGGACGGATTACTGCTTAGGTTAGTCGGAAATGTATCGCGGCAAAAGTCCAACACGATTTCGACAGATACTGGAACAGCTAAAGTGTGCAATTCGAGTGTGCTGTATTCGACGCCAATGGATCCAACAATGAATTGTTCCATTATTTGGAATTCGGGGAGTTCGGAGCTCTATCATTTCCGCGCACAGGTTTTAAACAGCCGCGAGTACTGCCCTTACCTGACGGCAGAGTTTGCTGTGTGGGTAATGGTACCAACACCTAGAACTGGAGTTGTGATCACTTGGATGAGTGTGGTTGCCGTTGTATTTGCGGTTTTGTTGCTTGGAGTTTATCAAGTCAATTGGGAAAGGCAAAAAGTAGCAGTTTAACAATATATAGATCATTTTGCAACGTCTTTAGTATGCGCCAATATAGTGCTTAACAACCAATTAGGTCCCATAACGTCATTTGCATGCTCCTCTAACCCCTTGTTGAACATTAATTTAAGCGCTGAAAGGCTTGGAACGGCGTCTTGCTCCCTCATCAAAACCAAGAGTCGCTTGACGCGGTCGGTTTTCCCCTTGCGAACATTCGCAATCAGTAAATGGTCCACTGCTTGGAGTACTTTCTTTCTATTATCACTGCCAAGAACCGAAAAGTCCAGCGTGAGAACATCATCCATCTCGCGCAACTTTTGCAGTCTTACGCGCTCAGGCAGAGTGTTAGGAAGACACAATGCGCAGAGTTCACGGACAGCCGCCTCTGATGCATCCAAGTCGCCGGACTTGGAGGCTGCTCTCAAATGCGCCAGCCACATTCGACGCCAGACGTCTTTTTGCGTGGTCCAAGGCAGTGGCGGAGCCTCGAGCTGCAATTTTCGCAAGAGCGACATTGTCCACTGAGTTCCTTCAGCATCGCCTGCTTTCGCGAACGCCTCTGTAGTGAGCACCAAGAGCTGAGAATCGATCTTAACGTTTGCAGCCTGGAAACGATGAAAAATTTCGGGTATAATTGATTTGGGCATTTTGTTGACAATCAGCGAGCGGACGACAGCCGAACACACCGCGAGATCCACTCGCGAACTCGGCTGCTGCAAATATTCGGACAGGATATCAAGCGCGGAGTAGTGTGGATGGAAGGTATCTGTGTGTGTCGGTAGGAATTTGGATATTGGCTCGTGCAAGGAATCATTCGGCGCTCCGGTCAGCTCTGCAATCGCATCGCAAAGGGCTGGATTTTCCACGCTCGCATATGCACTAACGCCATCCTTCGGTTCAGTCAATGAAATCAGTTTCGAAGTGGATTTCGGTCCGAATTGTACATAATTTTTGGCAAACTCGTAGAATTTGAAGACAAGCTGATATTCGCATTTGGAGCTCAAAACATCCATCAAATCGGTAATTATTTCGTCGCTTATCGCAGTTCGAGAACTTCGTGGGGTATCCCTTGACTCCAGCCAAATTTTCAGCAGTTCAAAGCCGCTGTCAAAATCTCCACGCTCAAAGTCTGCTCGCACGAGTTTATGAAGAATTTGCCTGTCCAAAACAATTTCATCTGCGATAATCAGTTGTACCACCGAGTCCAAAACCGCCTGATTTTTGGCTAGAACCGCAGCACGCAAAATCTCGGCATACACTCTGGTAGACCGGATGGGATTGGTCGATCTAGCACGCCTAATCGCGGCAACGGCGCCTTCGAGATTATTTCGCGAGATTAAGTAATTGATAAGAATGACATAAGCCGCTGCGCATTCTTGCTGCTGGGAAAACAAAATACTCGAGAATCTGGCAGCGACATCATCAGACGTAACTGGCCGCCTTTTTGATGAAAAATTGCTCCCAAAATGTGCAAATACTCGCTCCATCAAATCCGAAAACCGCTTGTCTGGGATCGCATTTCTTTCACTAACCACCTTGAAATAGTACTGGACCATGACAGTGAGAACGTGAAAGTTCGGGTTGAGATTATCTGCGAAAATACGTTCGATCCAGTACACGATGTCGCCGTAATCATTATCGAAATCCTTTTTGAATGACCACCTGGCCATAGACGAAAGAATAGGCACCGGAACTTTGATGTTCTGTGCCTTCATTTCTTCCACCAATGAAACGGCTTGCGCCGTCAAGCTTTTTTTGCGAACGATCGCAAGGATTGCTTTTTGGTATATTTCAGAGTCAGGAACCACATTCTGGGAGCGCATCAATTCCAAGAGTTTGGTCGCGCCAACGCCATCTTGGAACATGGCAAATTCCCGCATAAGTAGCCGGCAGCAATCGACAGTGAGAAGCATTTTCGACTTTTGAATATAATCGAAAACGGACCGGTATTTCTGAGTCTTCATTGCGATTAGGTCATTCGATGACAATTTGATAATTCTCCTGCCGTGCGCTATTCGCAACTCAGCTTCCAGTAATATGGCCAGACTCTGCCCGTGCAGATGCGCTGTCGTGTTGGTCGAATCTTCGTTTTCGAGATCCTCGACAAGACGCCAAACCGACTCAAGGGACGCATCGCATCGGAAAAGAAGCACGTAGAATAAGCACCGCAGGTAACGAGTGGAGACGGACATGTTTCCCGTGTTTCTCAGCAGAGTATGAATTGCAGTGCAAGCGTCTTGCGGAGGCGACAGGCTTTTGCTGACGTGGAACAGAAGGTTGGGAAGGGCACTCCAAAATCGCATACGATGACGATGAATGTCGCTTGGATCACGCAGCAGATCCGGGAATACCTCGCGGTACTTGTGCCAGAAAGAAACTGGATTCTTGTACGCGTGTGCGACGGGCGGTAGCCTTCCCGCACCCCTCGGTCTAGGATGGCTGAAAACGGCTGTGATCGCGGCGCCGGAGGGCATCGTTGCCGCGGCCGGCGCGGGCAGTGCACGGCCACGCGCGGGAAACCGCGGCCGCATCGTGGAATTCGTCAAAAACGAAGGACCGACGCGAATCCGATTAGTCGCCAGCGCGCTTGCCCAGTCGCTTAAAACTCACAGAGCAAACTGACGAAACAAACGAGAAAACTTGGGATTGACTGCTTGTCGCTTCCCGGCATGTCTATGCGATGCTTGCTATGCATTGTCATGACTGCCGTGGACAAACATACGACCTTTCAACTGTAGTTTCCTAGTTGATGGAATCTCCCGCCATAGAAACATTATACTTCCGGTTCTTCACTCCTCCAAATTTTGCTTGCCCAAGTTAGTGTTGCTTTCGTTCGTACCCCCCAGATGCGTGCCAAAGTCTGAAGCATCGAGTGCGAATCACAAATCTGTGTGTGTCGATTGCAAGACAAGGTTTAGGTGATAGAAATGACGGCGAGGTATTGGTGGCAAGACGAGCGGCTGTGAAAGATTTGGTTTTTTAACGGTATTCGGTGTTTCATTTCAACGAACAACAATGAAACAATACCCCGTAGGACAAATAGATATGTCACAATCATATCATCTGCACAATTTTTGCGTCATGAAGCAAAGGATGCATGTCTCGATTTTCGAAAAACTTTTTGAGATCTGCCAAATTTGATGAATCCTGACAAACTTTACTTCGAAGAACTGCTTCTGAACTCGTTGATGTTCGTCGTAATCAGCACACAGAAAAAATTCTTTCCCGCCTTCATTTAGTTGGCCTGGGCAGCACAAAGTCAGACCATTACCTGCAATTCTTCGACCACCAAAAGTTAATTCCAGAACTTGGAATTGCCATGGTGTGCGTCCAACAGCAAGACCGCATAGTGCCAATTTTGAAGATTACCACTTTATCTAGAGAGCATATTTATTTGGTCGCATGTAGAAGATAGAATATGTTGTGTGCTCGAAAGCAAGATTCCGCGTTTCAATCACTGACAGCATGTTGTGACGACTCGTGCTGATCCTGCAGCTGGCTCACCGTCCAATACATTGGCACGAACTCGCTTACTTCGCCCTTCCCATCGCCGTCCTCCCATCCTGCCTGTTTGCGCTGCTGATTTGTTGCTGGGTTTATTTCGTATGTTGTTTGATACGGATGAATGAACATATTTTGACTCGCATTCACGTTGCAGTACTGGAATTCCTCCAGCATCGCCATTCCCATCCCACCCAACCCTACTGATCCGCTGCGAGACGCTGGAAAGCTTCCTGCTGATACTCCGCCGCTACTTCCCTTCTTGTGATACCCTGCCAATCGAGTACTCCCGCCATCTGTAGTGCTCGTGTCTGGATGCCGAGTAGTATTACTTGATGTTCCGTGTTTTGGAGGACTCTTCTTCGGCCGGTACTTGTAGTCTGGATGCCTCAGCATATGTGCTCGCTTTTCCTCCTGCGCTTTCGCCGCGTACATGGCCTTTACTTCCGGTGGTTCCTGCTTCCACATTGTGCCGACGATTTTCGAAATAACATTGTTGTTCAAAGTCGATGTTCCGCTTGATTGAGCCATTAGCTCCGCGTGCTTTTCCTTCCGATAAATTATGAATGAATTTGGCGGACGCGGTGTGTGAGACGTCTGCTTCTCACGCTTGTGTTTTCCTGTTGGAGGTGGCTGTACCAGACTTTGCTGCGGCGGTAGAATGCTGGATGTGGATTGGAGATGACTTGCGTATGCTAGGTCGTCTTGCTTGAATTCCGATTGCATATCAGCGTCGACGAAATGCGGTGTTTGGGCGTCTGTCTCGAAGAGCGCTTGTCCCTGATATTCTGAGCCCGAATCTGTGAAATCTGCCTGCAGACTGTGTGAAGAAAAGCTGCACAACTGTGATGGATATTGTGTTCCGGGAATTTGATGGCCATCTGCTGGAGCGGCGACAACTGCAGATGGACTGTCCGATGCAATCAAAGCATCGCCGTCAAGCTGCGGTACCTGCAATTGTATCGCTGATTCCGTAGTTCCATGTGCTGCATCGGCAGCACTTGCCAGTGGAAGAAATGCAACGAATTCGTTTGAAATTAAAGTAGTCTCTTTTGCTTTCTTTTGGTTGCAGAGCCCTTTATCCTTTAATTTCTTATCTTTCGATTTTTGAGCTTTCGAGGCTGGGATTACTGGCAAGCACTGCTCCGCTTTTGAGACCATTTGCGTTGGCATCGTTCCTGCTCCGGTTCCACCTGGGCAAACGAGATTCAGTTGGCGCTGTGGAAGTACGTCCGCCATAGAAATGATAACTTGAGTTTCACTGCTCTCAGGATCTGCCGAACTTCCAGAGTCGGCAATTTCTGACAGCGAAGAATTTTGAATCCTTCCAGAACAGATGTTCCGCTGGTTGCCTCCGCTATTCTCAGTCTGTGAAAAATAGGATCCAAATCCTTCTTCGACTGCAGCGAGGAAGCTTTCATCAATGGCGGCGTCTGGGTTGATGTCGGCTGTGATTGTGTGACTGTCCTGCTCTGGGTTCAAGCTGGGACAAAATCGGCCTTGCCAATCCAAAAAATGGGGGTCGATGCCGGCAGTGATGGATGGACAGTCGCCGAAATCGCGTCCCAGAGCATGGATGGACACGTTGAAGTCTGAGTCGTTGTCCAAGTCACCGCAGTTGAACAATGAAAACATGGTCACTGTTTTGGAGAGGATCGCAAAAGCACAGACACGACAGGAATCTGCGGGCGACGCGAGCAGGGGCGGTGGGGGCAGTACGCGAGCGCGCAATCGAGTGAGTGCAAGCGAGCGAGTGACGAGCAACTGCAATTTTTCGCGCGTAGGCACGGCAGCTTTCTTTCTCGCCACTGCGTCGATCCCACACGGATTTGCATCCCGCGCGGATTTACACAACGCGGAGGTACAAGACGCGATGCACCGCATGGGTTTGTGATCAGCAGTAAAGTTCCATGGCATCAAGACAAACGTTGCTGCTGGACCAATTCGCCCCCCTCGCGACAGGACTCACTAAGGCAAACCTCAACGTCAACTGGGCTGTGAAGTGCAGGGACATGAATGAGATAAGGTTCTCACAAGTCCTTGTTTATTGCTCCAAGGCTTCGATAAGCCCTGGAATAAGCCCGAATAAACTCAAAATTGAGCACTGGCATTGCCTTGTCTTCAACTTAATTCGATTTGTGCATTCTTGCCAGCAGAGAGCCTAAGGACTGTGATGCTATCTGTTTGTTAAAGAAAGGTACGCGTCGTCCCAAATTGTCAGCTTGCTCAGGGAGCAGAATTTCGGATTTAAATCCTTGATATTGAAAACGATGGAATGATTCAGGTACCGGCAAGCATTTCCGCAACATCACTCGTGTTTCCAGGATGCTTTCTTTCCAATGAGTTTCATGCAATTAAAGAGAAAGCAAGAACATAAAGACTAGCTGTGCGAATAGCCCGATGCAATTCTTAGAATGGAAATATGTATTCTGCGAAAATCGGCCAGATCACAGCCACACCCAGTACGAAAATACAATCCTCCACAAAGAAGAGAGTTTAGGC
>JADHYT010000467.1:0-13558 GCA_027604725.1 Entophlyctis luteolus
CTGTGCAGACCATCACAACCAACTGTGTCAGTCAGGACTGGTGCATTGTACATCTTGTAGCATGATGGTGAAGCTGGGCCCAAACACTTTTCCAAAAGAGTTTCTATTTATTTTTAAACACAACACAAAAGTTAGAAACATTGCAATTAATTGATATTGAGATTTTGAAAGGTGGAGCTGTGTGGATTGAGCAGCACAATATAATTTGTTGGATTCTTGGGCACCAGATTTGGATCTGGATAATCTGGCATCCAATCTGGCAAATATCCAGTGCATGATCCAGCAGATGAATCTGCCAATCCTCTGGTGTGATCTGCCAAAAACTGCAGCCAATCCACAGTGGCAGTACTCACAAAGGCATCATAAATAATAAGGGGATCGCTCACTGAATTTGTCATCTTCCTCTTGTATTTTCGACAACTTGTGTTTTTTTGTTTCTGTTTTTGTTGCAAGATCAGCAATTTGGTGTTGTGCGAGCCTCCTCTTTGGCTGGTGAGTTGAGGTGGGAACAAGGGGTCAAGAGTTTGCAGCAGAACTTCAATGCTGTGAGAAACCAAAAAATGAAAATAGCAGGATACAGGATAGGATACTGGATAATCAGCCAGATGCCAGATACTTTAGCCAGATACCTGCCAGATACTTCCCGGATGCTGGAAGAGTGCCAGATACTTTGCCAGGTAGTGCTGGATGCCAGGTATTCATTCTGGACCCATGCTGGATACTAGCCAGATGCTGGATACTACCAGATCAATCTGTTGTGTGATCTTGACATACACATAGATCAGGTTATTCTGTAATAGCAACCCCTGTTCAACTGTGAATTCACTGCTGGTGTCCCCTCACTGTATCTTTTGTATCACAAATGTATCAGCCAGTGTGTCTTGTCAGAGTGTTCTAACTTTTGCTGGGTCCATGAAAATGCCATTTGCTGTTACCACAAAACCAAGCAACTCCACCTGGTCAATGTGGAAGGCACATTTCTCTAGTTTAGCATGGAGTTTGTGATTGCAAAGGTGTTCCAGAACTTTGCAGACATGTTATTTGTGTTCCTCTTGAGACTGGGAGTAGACCAAGATATCATCAAGGTAGCAGACTACAAAGACATCAATCATGTCACAGAAAACATCATTCATGAGGTGCTGGAAAGCAGCAGGTGCATTGGTTATAGGCACCTTGGAGGTCAATTCTATAGAAGATTTTTGCTGAGGCCAGTCAGTCAAGCAGATTGGGGATAAGTGGTAGTGGGTAGCAATTTTGTACTGTGATTCTGTTGAGTCCCCAGTAGTCAACACATAATCTCAAAGAGCTGCCTTTCTTCTTGGCAAATAGAATTGGAGAGCCAGCAGGGGATTTGGAGTGCCAAATGAAGCCTTTTGCCAAGTTCTCCTGAATGTATTTGCCAAGTGCTTTGGATTCCAGCCAAGAAAGGCCAAGTACAACTGGGGCATGAGTGAGAGTGGTGATGTTGAAAAGAATGGCAGTGGCATGCAAGTTGCTGACCATATGACAAATTGGAGCTGTAGTATGTTGTATTGGGCCTCCAGTGATAGTGTGTCCATCAATGACTTCAATTGAGAGTGGTGGTTCATGTGGAAGAAGTGGGATTTTGTGCCTCCACTTGACTCTCTCCCCTGTTGGGGCAAGCACTGACAACATGACCAGCTTGCCCACAGTACAGGCAGAGCCCCAGTGTGCAGCAATGGTTGTGCTCTTCCAGAGATAGTGGGCCACAAGGATGGGCTGCATCCAAAACCATCAGGACTGGAGCAGAAGATGTAGTTGTAGTAGGTTGTACCAGTTGTGGCCAGGTGGTCTGACCAATCCAGGATCTGGCAAATCCTCCAAAATATCCAGCAATGCATCTGCCAGGTAAAAAAATTGTCAGATAGATCTGTATCCTATCCAGCAGGCACCAGATTCAAAAAAATCCAGCAAATCAATCTGCCAGATGCCAGATCTGAAATGCTGGATTTTTTATGCTATCTGGCACAGCTGGATTCAGCCAGATTCTGACAGATAATCTGGCAAGTGTCCAGGCATCATTTAGCAAATTGTTTTTTGTTTTTTTTTTTCATATTTTGCTTCTGAGTCTTCAACAAAAATAACAACTATAATTCAAAAAAATTATTTGCATCCAGATTCTTTCATCTTTCACTTAAATGTATTCAATAAATGGAATAAGTCAGGAGAAAAATGTTTAAAAAAATAATTAGACAAGTGCCGTATCTGGATCTGGATGCTTGATCTGACATCCAGCATCTGGCAAACATACTACAATTAGTACTTTGAAGAATGTGGCAGCCAGTGCTCATGAGGATAATGATCCCACTTCTGCATTTGCTCAAAAGCCTCCCATATTCAAAGTGGAACCAGCTGGATCAACCATGGATCCAATTCAGTTTTGGGCAAACGTCAGGTTCTGGAATGTTGTGGAATGTTCTGGAAAGTGTTCTGTTTTTTTTATATAAGGAGGCACACAATAAAAGTACCTATTGTCCTGCAGTCATCGAGAATTGCTTACAAGCAAGAAAGGCAGCTATTGCAATGCAATCTCATTGACATGTGTTGAGGAATTATTTAGTCTGAAGCATGATAAACTATTCCATCTGGTTTAATGTACTGAATTTTAGTGATTTTTTTCCTGGTATACTTTCTCAGCAGAAGAATCACAGTTTAAGATTCTCACTTATGACCCATAAATGATGGCCATACTTATTAGGCATTTCAGATATGAGACCAACCTCTTGATCCTATTCACTGCCTACGTTTTGTCGGTCGCTGGGGACTCGAGTTGCCCACGAGCAACATATTGATGACGAATTTACAGTTGAATTCCTCCACAATTCGGTTCTCCGTTCCCGTCCGGTAGCCAGCAGCGGCGTCACGAGCGAGAGCAGATAGATAGAGCGTTGAGAACGATGGATATCGAGTTCGACGCCTCCTGGTCGTCCGCGTCCGATGACTCGGATAGCTTCTACTCCCTCGCCCCCGCTCCCTCCACCACAGCATCAGTCGGCGCCCGCAAGCGCGCCTCCAGGGTCACCTTTGCGTCCGCGGCGAGCGTATCCGAGTCCCGCTATGAGCTGGCAATGATTCCCAAATACTACCCCGAAGATGACGACAACACTTCCACCTTGTCTATCGACGAGAAAGTCCTCACACATCACCACGATATGCATCCCGTCTTGTTTCAGCCCCTGGCTTCGGTGCGTCGTTTCATCTCGCGACTTCCTTTGATATTTAATTTACTCCCTCTTTTTGTAGGGCGTGTCTCTTTTTTCTCAATCCGCGAGGTCATTTCCCTGCTTCTGCTGCGTTACACTTATTCCGATTGTAGATTGTCTTTAGCAGTTACTGGCGCTGTATCAAACACGGTTTTGTCAACTGCAAGATGGTAAGAAATGAATTTGTGAAGGGATTTCTGAGTTTTATAATTCTAGGTCCACTGCGATGACTATCAGCATTGGTCGTTCCATTCTTGTTGGAGCCCTTTCTAGTGCGCGGCTTTTTAGATCTGGTTCGGATTCTGAAAATATGTCGAGTTTGGAAAGAGTGAGTTTGTGAAAGTGATCGAAACTCATGTCGGTTGAAAGATAACAGATACAACCATCAAAGCTGTGACTGATGCTTTTAGTCTTGCTGAGTTGTTTACATACGGAACTTGGCACCTGGCGGACTCTAGCATGCGATTCAGCCTGACTGTGAGAATTTCTGTTTTCTTATTGATGGCAGTCATAACTGCAATTCTAGGCTGCGACTGAGACAATTCAAATTTTGGACGGAATTTTCGGCAGTACAGAAACTTCTCGGGCCATTTCTAGCATAGTCGCCCTGATTCAAGACGAAATCCGTCAGTCAATTTTGGAATCTACCATTGACAGCAACAAAACTTCTCTGTCGGTTTCTGCTGCCATCCTTGGTACTCTCAGCACGATTACTGTTCTGGGTGGCGTTGCAAAAGCTCTTACTGCGTTTGCTTGCCTGCAAACGGTTACATTCCGTCGTGCTTTAGCTGCCCGCCGAAGTGTCGAAAAGCTTTTTGACGAAGTTGTGCAATTCAATGCTGCCACAGACACTCAAGGGCGTTGGGACCGGGAACGTGCCAGCTATAATGGTGAGATGGACGCGCGACTTGGGCTAGACTCGGATGCCGTCCCTTTTCGGCCAATACCGCGAGACCACGAAATTCCTGGACTTGCCCGCATCCAAGAGCTTCCTGATGACGATATTGTGACCCTCGATGATGCGAAAGCTTTTGTGTTTGAGTCCGGTCTCCAAGGACGTGACGTTCAAGTGTTGGAAACCGCGGAGTCTTTCATTAAAGCTGGCGCTGCAACAGGTGTAACTGCTGTTGGTGCGTTCCCGAATATATCAGCCTCTGCTCGTAACGATGTCGTAGATCGCGACTTTTTGGACAATATAAGTAAGGACTTCGCTGGAAAGGAAATGGATCGCCTTGTGGACGATTTTGAGAAGAGCTCGCTAGCTGACTCTCTCGAAGCTGGACCGTCTTCCAAATCTGGGGGGAAAGCTTGGACATTTTTCAAATCTTTACAGAAAAAAGCCAAGAACGTCACGGAAGTCCCAAAAGTGCAAGTGCTTCCGGACGAGAATGTTAAGAAAGAAGGTTTCAAGTTAGCGAAATTTCCGAAGCCTTCCAAGGGCAAGGAAAAAGTTGTAACGAAGAGGCAAAGTGTGATAACTGCATTTGACCAGGTTCGGTAGAATTTTTTTTAATTCAGTTTTAGTTGTTTTTTTTTTTTTTTTTGACGTGGGTCAAGGTCGTTAACAGCAAGTTTCGGTATGGTTCGCGATTTACGCAAGATTTCTTGTCATCTTCAGAATATTTGAATTTCACAACTTCCGTTGTGCCTGATGATCCCCACACATACAAGCAATACCCGTTGCCACATCTTCTGCGCAATTTCGAACGATATATGCGATTTTGCTCCGCGTGCTATGGTGCCGACTTTATGAAATTGACTGGAGTTGGAAGCGTTCGCGACATACACATGTCGGACGACTCGATTCATGCAAATCATATTGCTTTTGCGATTCACTCTGGAATTTCGGTGCAGGACATACTTCTCTCGTCGTACATGGATTCCGCTGACTTCGCTAACGCGTCGTCGTCCCAAAAGCCAGCCATGGATACTGTTGTTCACTATGTAGCCATTGACCGGACAGCAAAAGTTGTTGTGGTTGCATTGAGGGGAACACTTGCTTTGAATGACGTTCTTACTGACCTGAAATTCGACTACGCATCTTTCATGGGTCATAAAGTGCACAGCGGAATGCTTAGAAGTGCTGCGATGTTGTATAGGAAAGGATCCCCTTTGCGTGAAACGGTGCGTGTTGCTTTGGAAGAAAATCCTACATTCGGATTGGTTTTGGTGAGCCGAATTTTTTATTCGCAGGCAAGTTGACATTTCACAGACGGGACATTCTCTGGGTGGGGGTGTTGCAGTTTTACTTGCGTACCGATGGTCTTGTCGGACAACAGAACTTGGCATTCACCCAAAATCGCCCTTTCATCCGCCCACTGCTTTTGTTACTTCAGGTCGCGGAGGCTTCCCCCGCGGTCGGCCCATACACTGCTTTGCGTACGGCTCTCCATGCGTTGTTTCGCTGGACATGAGCGTTTCTTGTAAAGGTTTCCTATTTCTGTTATGTATTCTACTTTTGAAACTTTCGCAGGTCTTGTGAGTACTCTTATCAATCGAGATGATATCGTCCCGACTCTGTCAGTCGGACTGGTCAGAGATATGAAGGCGATGACAATGGCAATGTTGGATGCAGGAAACCGCGGACTGAGCGAGCGAATAATTTGGAAAATGATGGGCTTCCAAGTCTCACACATAGGAACGTCTGCGAACAAAGAACGCGAAGACTATTTCTGGGAAGTTTCTTCAAAATTGCGTGAAAGCATGCAAAATGAACGTCTTTTTGTCGCTGGTTTGAGTTATTGGATGTCTTCGTCAGAGATTGGTCAGTCTGTTTTTTTTTTTCTTTTTTTTTTTTTCGTAGTAAGTTATTCTGCCTTCGAATCATTGACTGTTTATCAGTGACTACGGAGGCCGATAAACAAGTGTTGTCTTGGCATGTGATTCTGGAGAAAATCAACGACGTGCGGGAAATGAGCCAGGAGCCTCGGTTCTCTTCGCGATTAATATCTGACCATATTCCAACGTTTTATGAACAGACTTTGGATGCTCTCAATCATGGCGTGTTTGGTGCATGAGATGTTTTGTTCAGGCAAACAAAGATGTTTCTGTGAATTTGAATTGCTGAATAGCCGCCTTCTGAACTGGCAGTAGTTGCTATTAATCATGAATAATGCCCACCTCGTAGTTACCAGTTCAGACAGAAATAATGTTTTTTTCAACGGCGCTTTTTGCTCCTTGGTGCCTGTGGGATTGACGGTTTTATTAGTGTCGCTTTGTCACACACATTCATCGAAACTGACAATTCTCTCTCAAACAAAAATCCTCCCAAAAACTGCAGGATGAAGCTGTTCCTGCTGTTGGTCGCGACCTTTGCGCGCGCTCAATCAACCACAACTTCGTCCTCTGCTGCCGCAGCTGCCCCAACCTCGTCAATAGCCCCTGCGGCCGCTGCGCCATATGCACCCGCTTCAGGGAACACGGGGAGCTGCTCTGGAAAGGCGGACGGTCACATAGCGTGTACAGATAGTACGCACTACGTAATTTGCACAGGCGGACGTAAGCTCTGATTTTTTAAACGCGTCCGATTTTTTTTTTGAACTCAGTCCTTTTATTTCACCAGTGGCCGCTCTTGGCGCCTCACCATTTTTATGCCCGAGTTCTGCACCGTACTGTTGCGAGGGTACAAATTCTTGTGGATACTCACCATGTGCGGCCGCTGTTCCACCAGCCGCCGCCCCTACGGCGTACACGCCGTCTGTACCATCAGTTGCAGCAGTTCCTGGCTACGGCGGTGTTGCGAACACCGGAAGCTGTTCCGGCAAGGGGGATGGAAAAATAGCTTGCACCGACTCATCCCATTTCGTAACGTGCTCCGGCGGAGGTCAGTTGATTTTGATGTGAAGGGGTGATTTACAAATTTTTTCCCGCAAGCCCCGGCGTACGGATCGCCCGTTCTTTGCCCAGCAGGAGCGCCTTACTGTTGTGAAAGCACGAACTCTTGCGGATACACATCGTGCCAATCCTCGTCGCCTGCACCAAGTGTTGCACCAAGTGTGGCTCCCAGTATTCCTTCTAACACACCAACTTACGGCGCTGGAAACACCGGTTCTTGTTCTGGAAAACCTAATGGAAACATTGCGTGCACTGACAGTTTGCACTACGTGACTTGCAGTGGCGGAGGTATGCATACGACGATCGCCTATGTCTAATTCCAACTTTCACTTCAGCACCTGCCCTTGGCGCGTCGCCACTCTTGTGCCCCGCAAGCACTCCCTACTGTTGTGAAGGGACAAACTCCTGTGGATACTCGGCTTGCCAAGCGACTGCCCCTTCTACTCCGTATATCCCGCCAGTGAACCCTGCATACAATGGAGTTGCAAACTCTGGAACCTGTGCTGGGAAGCCTAACGGAAACATTGCTTGTGTTGATAGCACTCACTATGTTACTTGCAGTGGTGGATGTGAGTTCATCGTGTAATCTCTTTGTTTTTGAGTGTTTGTACTAGATCCCGCTCTTGGCGCATCACCGCTTTCATGCCCGGCAAACACTCCTTTCTGTTGTGAAGCATCAAATTCCTGCGGTTACACAAGTTGCCAAGGTGGCTCTTCCACAGTCGGCTCTGTTACAGCTCCACCATATAGTAATTCCAATGCCGGAAACACCGGAAACTGTGCCAACAAGCTCAACAATCAGATAGCATGTGTTTCGTCGTCTTCGTTTGGAATTTGTTTCAACGGTGCCTTATCAAACAATGCTCTGCAGTCCTGCCCAGCGGGAACCGTTTGCTGTGAAGCAATTGGCCAATGCGCTTACTCTGGATGCGCACAGTACAGTGGATACCAACAGAACATCCCGGTTTCTATTCCTGCTAATGCCAACACTGGTTCATGCCAGGGCAAAGCCGATGGGAAGATTGCGTGCCTCCCGAACAACCAATTTGGAGTTTGTTCCAACAGCCGTGAGTTTGATGAATCCAAACAATTGAATTGTTAACATTTTTCATCCAGAATTTGCTGGTGTGGGCTCCCAGACTTGCCCGGCTGGCACTGTTTGTTGTGAAGCGTTGAACCGCTGTGACTACACATGCACTTCTACCTACGCTGCTACCCAACCGTACACCTTGCCGTACACGCCTCCTACGAGCTGTGCTGGAGTTCCCAATAATTACATCATTCCTGCTGGAACCAGTTCTACTGGCGCCGCATTGTTCAGTATTTGCAACAATGGAATGCCAACCGCTGCTCAGTCTTGCCCAGCTGGACAAGTCGTCTGCACCAACTTAAACCGATGCGACTGGCCTGGATGCTACGTCTACAACCCACCGTCCAACGTTTGCAATGGAAAAGCCAACAATTATGTATACGCAACTGGCACAACAACCTTCAACTACTGCTCAAATGGCATGCCAGTTCAGGCTGCATCTCAAACCTGCCCGCTTGGTCTTGTTTTCTGTGAAAACTTGCAACGTTGTGATTATACCGGCTGTGCTGGTGTTCCATCAGTCAATTCAGGACCTTACATCCCTCCGACTACCAGCCCAACTGTTCCTTACACTCCTTCCTGTCTGGGAGTCCCAGATAATCAAATTACTTGCATCAATGGAACTGCATTCCAGATTTGCCAGAACCAGCAATTGTACAACGCAAAACCTCAGTCTTGCGCACCAGGAACTGTGTGCTGCATTGGCATCAGCTTTGGTTGTGGGTGGCCCGGATGTGCAACTGCTGCAACAACGAATGTTCCTCTGTTTACGAACGGACCATCGATCGACTACTGTGACGACAGTGGCCACGACTACCTGCACATGGGTAAATTCTGTGTCGGCACTCGGTCCAACATGTGGTGCCAAGATGGCCAGCTGTCTCGAATCAATTTCTGCCCCTCTGGACAGATATGCTGCGAGAACACGGGTGAATGTGGCAGAGGTGACAGTGGTTTAACCTCGGGTCTCCCTTGCTACGTGCCCAAGAACATTCCTACCCGCAATGAAGGCTGCGTAGGAACCCTAAACTCCTGCAACGACTTGGCAGACGGTGCTCGTGTCTGCACAGGAGCTAACACATTCTCGTACTGCATAGACCAAAAGGTCTTCTCACCGTTGAATCAGATTTGCCCAGCTGGCAAAGTTTGTTGCCCGTCGCTTGGGGGTCGTTGCGAGGAAGATTGCGCTTACCCGACAACACCCGTCGGCGATTGTTCAAACCAGCCTGACGGCGCAACTGTGTGCAGTGGTTACAGCTCTTACAAAATTTGTCACAACGGTGGCTGCCTTGGAACTTTTGATTGCACAGGTTCTAACATGGTGTGCTGCCCCCAATCTGGCTCTTGCGCACCAAAGGGCCAGTGCGATTCTTCGAACTTCTTCCCCACTCTGGACAACACGTGCCAGGGCTTACTCAATCAGCGTGTATGCTCAAAGGACAAGACACAAGTCATTCTTTGCCTGAACGGACACATGGTCGCCAAATTTCCTGCATCTGCCGGCTACGACTTCGGATGCGACAATGACTCCGTCACTCCAGACCAGTCGCTGTACGATTAAGAGGAGCGCCAGCTATCTGCGTTAATATAATTTCGCTGTTTTGTTGGGATTTGGCATTGTCTTGTGCTTTTGATTTTGCTTTTTGTCGTTGTTAAGGCTGTTGTCTCCACGTTGAATTTCTTTCTGTTTGTGTCATTTTTTTCCTCTTTTGTTTCTCTTGTACAGTGCACTCACATCTCTCTGCTTGCCGGATTGAGTGTTGTGAGATTTGCAATTTTCCTTTTTTTTTTTTTTTTTGGTTTGTAGATTTTGCCCACAGTTCCCCTTTGTTACCATCCATTTTTCTTCTGGTATGGCGTCTCGCCTTGCAGGCTGAGCATTTTACGCTTAATTTTTTTTCTATCCTCTAGACTTGTTGGATGAATGTTTCGCGACAAAAAGCAAATAAACGGCATGTGGACATTTTAATTTTTATCTAGCTGCAGTTTCATCCAACGAATGTCGCTATTGTCTGACGAGTTCTATCAACCACTAGTCGAGTCACATCTGGCCTGGAATAGTGTCCAGAAGGATCCATGAGAGATCGTTCACTTTGGACGAGATTTAAGTTCAGATCAGCAAATCTAAGACACTCCTCCTTAGTCACGGGTTCTATCAGCCATTTTGAGTCTGGACCTATTATGCAAGAGCCGCCGTCAGCAATCCAGTCCTCACCGCGCCTGAGCATCTCTTGAATCATAATGTCAAAGCCAGGAATCGGCTTGATTGCGTGTGCTTTCTCCAGTAGTTCAAGGTTCATGATATTCGAGCAAGCAACTACGAACGATCGGCTTTCGAAGGCAATGAAGCGAGAGATATCGGCCGTGTTTCGCAAGCACCCAGGCCAAATTGACACATGCAGGTTCTCACCCTGCGCATACAGGGCGGCGCGCGACAGCGGCATCCAGTTTTCCCAGCAGTTGAGCGTGCCAACGCTGAACTCCGCAACGGGCACCACTCGCAAGCCACAGCCGTCACCGGGTGCCCACGCGAGGCGCTCCTCATGCGTTGGGACAAGTTTGCGATGCGCGACCGCAATGGTGCCGTCAGCTCCTATCGTAACTGCCGTGCAGTACAGCGAGGTGCAGCTGCGGTCGTGCGCGCGTTCAATCGTGCCGACGATCACCGCAATCTTTCTCGCCTTGGCCTGGAAGTACAATAGTTTGGTCTCGCGTCAACAGCTGAGTGCGGCTTACCAAGCCGCATATCTCGCGCAAGTCGCCCCCGTCGCTGCCTTCCAAGTTTACGCCTTCTTCAATATACCTTGCCTGAATCTGTTTTTGCAAAGGGGAATCGAACGCAGCCGCATCCGTCCGGTCTAACCACCCTGCAACTCAGAGACTTAGATTGCATATGGCTTTGAGGGGCAAAACTTACAAGGATAACCTGGAATTGTTGCTTCACCGAAAACAACAAGGTCAGCACCGCCGTCGGCTGCACCTTGTACTGCTGAGCATACTTTCTTGATTGTTTCGGCCTTGTTAAGGAGGACACTAGACAGCTGGGCGACAGCCACTCTCATTTCAGATGTCTTTTGAATAAGGGTGATTCATTGGAACTCTCCGTCACGCGGCAACACCAACAAATAGCAAAATGAACCCCCGCCAAAACAAGAAAGAATGAAATGAAAACAAAGCTGGGGAATGATCACTGTGAGAGATTTGTGTCTTTAGTTTCTGACAGTCCGTCAAGAGAAACGGCGTTTTTGCTGTGCTTGACGTATTCACACATCGCTTCAATATAGCCCGACACCTGGTTGTATGGAATTCCGTGCCTCCGACATTCGTCCTTCAAAATGACCGACACAGCCCGCAGATGGCAATGGTTGACAGTGGGAAATAGGTGATGTTCCATCTGCAAGTTCAATCCGCCAGAGAGTATGAAGTGGAACCACCACGCAACTCCGTCACCTTCCGGATCGCCAAAGTTTTGGGCTGTAATGACTTGGTGTACGGTCCAATCGCGAGTCTTCGCGCGGTGAGGGTCCATTGCAGACGGTGATAAGTGGTTAACCTGAGTGTTGAGCATGAACAAGAAGGAGAAAACCATCGCAGGTCCAAATGAAAACGCCATTCGCTTTGAAAATGCAGTTGAAGAGTCAAAGACCAAAAATGGCCAGCCAAACTGAAGAAGGTAGTAAAATGTACGAGTAATGACATGAAAAACTAGGAAATCCGGTTTCACCGGAATACGAGGAATGAATCCGTTGTAACTTTTTGTTGGAGAGAACACCAACTTCATGTCATTAATACCTCCTAAACCTAGCCAAGTGCCAACAAGAAAGTGCCACATAATCCGCGGAATTGTTGCTTGCGCTAAATGCAAGCTGTGTAACGGATGATCAACGTGTTCACGACGGATTTCTGTTCCATGAACAAGGTCGGGATCACGATAAGGCATATTTGTATGAACGTGGTGTCCGATGACGTGCTGGTGGTACCAAGCGAACGGTGACGAGAAGAACGGAAAACACGCCCCAACAACTGAGTTGACACATGGGTTTGTCGACAATGCAAAATGAAGCGCGTCATGAAAACAATTGACGCCGCAAATCCAACCAGCCAGCGGGCATAATAAAATCATTGACCAATATCCCGCTACCAGGAAGTAAATGGTAATGAGAAAGATGACTCCGGAAATCAAGATAAGTCCCCATTTTGCTGGAGTAGCCTTTGTACTCTCAATCAACGACACACCGCGCCTTTGTGCCTCGCATTCAAAGTAATTTCTCACTCTCTCAACTACATCTGACCGAAATCTCCCACTGAACTCCCAATCGAGATTAGTGCCGTATTCGCCAGGGAATTCAGCAGGATCAACAGATAAAAGCCCTGATTCGAGAGTTGACAGTTGGAGCCGTTCCACCTCGTGCTCGTTCAGTCTGCACTTGGAGAGTATCCCATCGATTTTCGTTCTTTCGGCGAAAACGTGACTGCTTTCAAACAATGCAGTAGCGTCGCGACCGGCTCCAAGCCGTAAAGCGGTTGCACCTCCAGGATGCCGAGATAAAAAGGACGACATATCGTACCAGACCCCGTGTAACTGAATAAAGCACGTATTAGGCGTATGAACGGACTCGAGCAGCGTTGAAAGGCGGGGCTTCGCTGATGACATCAAGTATTGCAGAGTACTTTTCGCGTCGTCATCAGATCTATTTGCTTTTGGGATTCGCGACCGTGTCGCCCGTGGACTCATCTTTGTTTGTCAACGTGACTTTTCTCTTTTTTTTTTTTTGTGACAATTTCAGATTCAACAGACAAATTCAGTTTACAACAGCATCAACTTTTTTCATGTGCCTACTCAATAAGTGGTTTATAGCTTATATCATTTGTGCCAGGACATTCTGGAACATTGTTAAACAAGACTTAGGAGATGGAAAGTAGTCTGCTTTACTGTATTTCTGGGGCAAAGTCAAAGTGTTTGATGTTTGTATTTTCCCAAGAGAAATTTCCAAAAAGAACAACAATTCAGCAATCTCTAAACACCAACTCAAAGTAATGAATGGAACCATGAAGAGCAGGAAAAACACATGGAACTGTTCATTATTTGAACTTATGAGATCTTGAATGGACATGAGGAAATTTTGTCTCAACTCACTTTCTTGGGAAAATTCTAGAGTGTTTGGGAAATATTTTTGTTTTGACAGAAAACTCAGAACTTTTTATTATGAGGAGAACTTTTCCAAGTAGCAAAATTCAACTTCAAATTAAAGTGGCCCATCGTTTGACAAATACTCCTCAGTAAAGACTTTTCATTTTTCAGATCTGAGCAGTTTGTGAAAATATGATTTCACATCATTCTTTTTATTTCTTACTTCAGTTTTAATGTGAGGAAGGGTTTTTACATTGTGGAATGTTTCCCTGCCTTTTT
>JADHYT010000468.1:0-13425 GCA_027604725.1 Entophlyctis luteolus
GCTGACTTATTTCATTTATTGAATATGTTTAAGTGAAAGACAAAAGAATCTGGATGCAAATAATTTTTTTGAATTATAGTTGTTAATTTTGTTGAAGACTCAGAAGCAAAATATGGAAAAAAAAACAAAAATCAATTTGCTAGATTATCTGGCTAAATCTGGCTAAATCCGGCTGTGCCAGAGAGGATAAAAAATCCAGCATTTTGGATCCAGCATCTGGCGGATTGATTTGCTGTATTTTTTTGAATCTGGTGCCTGCCAGATAGGATACAGATGTACCTGCCAAAACTGGCTGAGAAGAACAAACATCAAGTCACAGAGGAGCAACTACAGGAAGCCAAATTTCCCACCAAGCTTATATCCATGAACACTAACATTGCCTCTGGAACTTTGTTTGGATGTCAACGCGAGATTGGAGAGAAATATGTGGAGAAGGGAGACAATTCAGAGGACATGACTTCGGATCAATCACCACCAAAACAACAAACCACATTGCGTTTTCCCACACAGGCACCTTCACCACATCCTGCTGTTGAAGCTGTGACATGTGAGCTCAAGTCTGCGCAGTTTCAAGCCCAGTCGCAGATGCAGCAGCTACACACTCCACCCCCTCCAAGTGCAGAACCAACGCAGACCCACCGCGATTTCCACAACTTTTTGGTGTTTCAAAAATTGTTCTTTGATCCACCAGATGCCACGGTTTGGCACCTTCACGGTGGGTCTGGCGTAGACTTCACGCGACAGCTCAGGCACAGGTGCAAAAGTCCCTAATTACGCCTTTCGAAGGCCACGCGCGCACAGCCGCTGCGCGAATTACAGAATGCCACCGCGCCTGCCCAATGCCCTGCAGCGTCAGGACAGCGATCCAGAAACGGAACTTCCGCATCAAAACCAAGGATTCAAGGCAATGAAACAAAAATCTTCCGCATGAATATATTATGTACTATATCTGTCTTTTATTCCGCAGATGTTTGTAACTTGCCCGAAGAACCAGGGTATGTCTCACTCCAAAGTTTTTGCCATTGCATGACATTTGCTCACAACGCCATTGTTGCCTTCCACCAAGCCCGGAATAACAACGAAATTGGGAGCTTGCGCAATTGCATTCGCCACATGCAACTTGTCTGCGCTATCAAACTTGTCATCACGCGCGTACGACGGATCACAGCAACCTTCGACAGGTTTGGTGAGCAACGATAAGGAGTTCTGGCATACAGCCATCTGAAAGCCGACGCGAATATAGTCTTCGACAGACTTGCCAAGAATGTTTGGTACTCGCGAGTTTGAAGAATACTTTTCAATGGACGGTTGAATGTAGCAAAGCTGAGTCTTGAGAGACTCGACGCATTCAGAATCAACTGGAATTTCGAGCTCGTCCATCCATGGAATTTTGAAATTGAAGGCCTCCTCATTGTTTGCCAAAGGCGACGGCAATTGCTTGATGATGTTGTCGGCAAAAGACTCCAGATTCACACGGATAAAGCCCTTGAAAAATTGGTTGACAGTTTCAGGTGGCTGACCACTTAGCGGAAAATACGCAGCCTCAATGGCCATTGACAACCGCTTATTTGCAACCGTGCGCCCAAGCTCACAGGCAGCTTCAGCCAGCCTTGCGGTGTAGAACATGGGCATTTTCTTGGTAAGGCGAACAAAAGTTTGCATCTTGGCGACAGCTTTATCGTGCGTTCCGGACACGGTCGCAGAGTCCATCGGTTGAACTGTTCCGTACAGCTGGGCCATCAGTGAGCGGATTCTTGGAATCTGATATTCTCTAATGGATTGAATCTTCATCGCCTGGGCAGCTTTGCGAGATTTCGCGCTGGAAAGCTGGTCTCGTAAATTGTTCAATTCAGCCTGCAACTTCAGCAGTTCCGGCGAAGACTCCATGGAGGGCAACGAGGGTTTGATGAATGACCGCCGCTGGGTATTGTCCGTTGCCCGCAGGGTTTTCTTCATGATCAGAGATTCCTGATATATTGACTGAAGGCGCGATACTTGCGAATCTTGAACATATCCCGGAATAAACAGAGATGCCAACGCGCGAGCACACTGTAGCCCTCTAATACCGAACTCTTCATTCCCAGTGTTCCTCGCACCGCGCTGGCCGACTGTACTCAACCAGTTCTTCCACTGCTCAGGTTCGCCAGACATGGGGTACTCGCGAATTTGAAAAAATTTTGCGAACCCAGTGTTTGTGAAAAGATTTACCAAGCGCCGAAATTCCCTAATTTCATTCTTGAATATCGAGAATTCGCACAGATAATCTTTCACCTAAACTTCAACAATCCTTTCTCGAGAAGCGTCACGTCCATTTTTCCTGTGCAACTGGTTAACTCGCGAAATTTCTTAACGAGAAAAAGGGCCCCCGTGGAAGTAGAAATGTTCTCTGGATACGATGTGACTGCAAAGATCAAGCAATAAACGTCGAACTCGCGAGTGCGCGTTGGAACTTTGACAATTTTTGTGTTTGGCACGTAAACCGTCCTTGGAGAGCTCTCCCCGCGAAAAAAAGCCATCATTGAATATTTCGCTTTGGTTTCTTGTATGGCTCGCACACCGTACTCGAGATAACTAATTTGATCCTGCTCGACGGCCCTTTTCCAACAAGACAGCAACGCATCTTCCTTTTGAGGAGAGAGACCGCGAATTTGACCCCTTGCAGAATAGGTCAAGATGACAGAATGAGACGGGGAAAAAAAAAAAAAACTCACATCAACTCACATTAGGTCAGCCCAAAACAGCGGATCGTCCTCAAACAGCTCAGTGAACTTCGCCAGGTGTTCCTGATTTGGAGATTGCTGCAGCAACTTGAAAATTAACGAGGAGGCTTCTTTATCATTCATCCACTGCACGTTCATAAAAGAAGACCCAACAGGGGATTGAGCGAGTTCCAAAGCGAGCCTGTGCTGAAATGAGATTCTCGTTGCAAGAAGGGAAAGTCGACAAACTCAATCTTTCTCTGAATCATCGCAAGCCGCAACTGGAACAACGGAGACCTGAGCACACGCGGCGGAATGGACGGCATGAGGTCCTCAGCAAAACGGTAGCGGTCCACATCTGACTCCCGTTTCGCGAATATGTCTGCGATAACACCCGCGGCAGCTTCAACGATCGCCACGATCCACTCGCTCGCCGGGGCAGTCTCCTCTGGGAGGCGGACTGTGCTCATCCTCACGATTTTGATTTTGGGGGAGGCGGTTTTGGTTTTGCGAAATCTCCGAATTTCGTCCTGCACCAATTTTTGCCAAACGACTTGGCCACAAGAAAATTTTGTTTTAATTTTGTTTTTTGATCGTCTGTCTGCGGATTGAAATCAATAAAATGATTGGAGACGAAAGCGCGAGCAAGGACCAGACGCTGTTCCAGCAGGATGAGAGCGCGTCCCGCGAGTTGTTCAAGTCCGTGCTGGACCCTGCGAGCGACAAGAAGGCCGTCGTCGCGATCGATTTTGGCACCACTGGTGTCGGGTAAGTTTGATAGATTACCTTCCTGTGGGTGCGCACAACCGAAGTATCGCACTCAGTGGCCTTCTTTTTGCCCCCTTCCCTCCCTCCGCACAACAGCTACGCATGGGCCTTCCCCAGCAGCAATGGGATCAAGCCGTCCGAGGTGTTTGACAACCCGCCGTGGCCAAACAGCGTCAGCCAGGCAAAGACGCCCACGGCAGTCCTCCTCAATGCAAGCGATTTCTCAGTGGTTGCTTTTGGCTCTGCCGCCCTCGATAAGGCGATGAATATCAAGACTTCTGACCGACCCAATTTCTACCTGTTCCATCGGTTTAAGATGGCGCTGTACAACACTGATTCTCCACTCACTGCCGAAACTACGATCACCGACGAATTGAACCAAAAGCCAGTCAAGGCAATCACAGTTATCGCCGCCTGTTTGCGTCACGTCAAAGAATGTTCGTGCCAGTTGTATTTTTTCTAAAAAAACAAACAAAAACTACTTCATTCTTTGACCAGTGGCAGTCGCGGCTATTAGCGAGCATGGCACAACCTTGAATGCAAATGATATTTTATTTGTGGTGTGTTCTCTTTTCTCTCTGTATTTTTTTGCTGATAGTGTTCAAAAGCTGACGGTTCCTGCCATTTGGAAAGACAACGCAAAACAGATAATGCACATGGCCGCCAATCAAGCTGGCCTCGAAAATAACAATCAAGGGTTGATCTTAGCGTTGGAGCCGGAAGGGGCATCATTTTGGTGGATGCGAACAACCGATATCAAACCGGAAGTTGGCGATGTGTATGTTGTGGCCGACTGCGGTGGTGGCACGATAGATGTCAGCGTTCATGAAGTAATTGGCGCGCAAGGAGCAAATGGAAACAAACTGCGCGAAGGTTTGACAACACTGGCCGAACACCCCTAACCCAACACAAGCTTTCCCCGTCACTGGCGGCGATTGGGGTTCCACCGTCATTGACCGCCGATTTTTTGAGTTTTTGGAGGAACTTTTCGGGCCCGACCGTTACGACAATTTCAAAAAACGGGACTTTATCATTCTCCAGCAAGCATGGGAAAGAGCAAAGTGCGCATTTGATGGAAGTGCCGATTCGAATGTGGCATTGCCAGAGTCGTTAACGCTTGTTCGCGGTGACGTGAAGCCCGCAGGTTTCTTGTTTCTAAAAAGAAACACGTTCTGAAGATTCTTTCTGTAAGCCGACACAATTGAAGAGTACAACGAATCAAATGGCACAGAATACGAGTTTGAAGCTAACCGGTTGATAATTTCGGCAAAAGACATGGCTTTATTCTTCAACCCAGTTGTGGACACAACGGTGGCACACCTGAAGTCGGTCGTCAAGAAGCTCGAAAAGGATGGGTCGAAGCCGTCCATGATTGTGTGTGTGGGAAGCTTCTCGCAATCCACAGTCCTGGCAGCCGCATTGAAGAAGGCGTTTGCGCCAGAGATCAATGTGATTGTTCCGAACCAGGCTGGTTCGTGTGTCGTGCGCGGCGCCGTGCTTCTCGGCGCTGGCGGTGTGTCAGAGGCGCCAATCAAAATATCTCGTTTTGGTTACGGCATCAAGACGGTGAGAATGCCGCAAGGCGATGACCTGCCAGAAAAGGTCCAAAACGGACTGACACGCGATGTTATGGATCTGTTTGTTGACTACGGCGACGATTTGGAGCCGGGTTTTACAAAGGAGGCGACCTTTTATCCCGCTGACAAGTACCAGCGAGCTATCACATTCGAGTTTTATGCCACCACGAAGGCAGATGTCAGATTTGTTACTGACCGGGCCGCAAAGAAGGTGGGACAATTGAGAATTCAAGGAGAGCCCCAATCTTTGCAATCGGGGTAAGAATCGATTGTTATTTATTTATTTTTCCGTTTTTCCCGCTTTCAGCATTAACTGAATTCACAGAGTAACTGTAACGATGCTTTTTGGGTCAGAAATTGTTGCAAAAGCAAAGGCAGCGGATGGGCAAGTGCAGCAGTGCAATCTGGATTTCCTTTCCAATTAATTGAGAGATGATTTTGACTGCTCTTTTTTGACAATGTCAAGTCTTTCAGTTCCCCACTAAACCTTTCCTCAATCTTCGGAGAACCCCTTGCTCACCAGCATCACGCTCCACCAGAGATGGAAACAACACGACACCCTCAAAGTTTGGACACAACACCGGATCGAAACCATCCTGCTCGTCGAAGGTCCAAATCCACGCCAATGTTTCGTGCATCATTAATTCCATCAAGCTGCCTGCCCTGACGAAAGACCCCATCACATCAATAAACGCATTTCTCTCGTTCTCCCCAATCGAACCGATAACGTCATCGCACAAGTTCGCCAATTTCTGTTGGGATTCCGACGAAGTCAACAAAACCTTGTCCGCACTGGAGAGTAATTGCATAGAGCTTGGGATCTCGCCGTTTTTCATATTTGCGCAGATGTCTTCCACTTGTTTGCGAACGCCCTGTTGCGCGAGAATCGCGACCATCGCAGCCACGTAAGACGACGGATCAGTTGCATTCGTGCACAGCAAGTTCACAGCATCAATGCGCTTGCGTACAATGTTGCGTCCAAGTATTTCACAGTTTTGCAAAACTTCCACATATTCCACTGGCAACTGCACCACGTAACGCTCCAAACCTTTCAGAGCAAAATCATGGATTGCTTGAACATCTTCAATCGTCGCAAGTGTCTTGAAATCGACACCGACTTTAGACAGAAACGAGTCAAAAATTGTGTCTCTTTCAGCCACCGCCGCAGATATCGCTGAGTCATCGGAAAAGGATTCCACAGCCTGCTGCAACCTGCGACGAGAAACCTCGATATCATATTGAAGCTGCGCAATGCGTTGATTCAAAGCTTCTGTCTCCTCATTAGAATTTTCAGCATTGGCATTTTTTACGTCAGGCCTGAAAACGATTGAGGCGGTTAGGAAAACTACAATTGTTGCACAAACTCACTCAACGCCAGCGCGAGGGTTCAACGTGAACCACGTGCTGATTCGCTGGAGCTCAGAAACAATATCGGCGTTCCCTTCCGCAGAACGTAGGGCTTCAATTGCGTCTTCGACAGAACGCGCTTCACAGACTGCTTGCCACTCTGGCCGACGTTTGAACATTCTCGTCACTTTCACGGATTCTCTGTGGGAATTGAGGTTCTCGTCAAACAAAAATAATGTAAAAAAGAGAACCTCAGAAGAAAATAAGCCCGAAAAGCATAAGTTTTTGCTGTCGTTGAATACGGATTTTGAAGCAATATATTTGAGACGTACGTCTGGCACTGATCTTCAAAAACAGTGTTTGAAGGTTTTTGCATTATAAGCTCCCATGCAATGGACTCTATCAATCGAACTGCCAAAAAGTCTGTGACGTTTTGGTGATGCGGATTGATATCTAGCCACAAGGATTTCATCGCTGCGGCGAAATCAATCTGCTCGATTGAAGTGCCAAGGCTGTTTCCAACATCAAAACCAAACTCATGAAAAGGAACACCAACGTATCCACAAAAAATTCTTGAATCAAAGGAACGTCATACATGGCGACTTTGAAGTTGTCAAGGAAAGTCTCATCAATTTCCCCGTGGTCCAAAAGCCCAACACAGTGAAAAAAAGTGCACACAGTTTTGAAATTCTCGTCACGTACGTTCTTATGGTTACACTGCAATCACTTGTATCAGCAAATGGTAACCAAGAATGGCAATACCTGTTGGTGGGGCAAGAATTCCAGTCTCTTGACATTCGCCATTGACTTGGCAGCCCTGGGCAAAATGTGTCATGACCAAACACACTGCAAAGGGTCTCACTCAAAGCGCGCAGATTCTAATTCAAATAGTGGTTGAAGAAGAGTATGCCCCTGCACAAACTCCGGAACTTGAGTCTGAAGACCTTCCCAAAACTGATCAACGTCGATGTTGTGCTTGTCTGTGAGAGCGTAACGAGCCGCGATACGGCAGCCGGTCTGAACAGAGACCAACCAATCCTCGGGAGTCGAATCGTTGCACGGGGTCTCGATACCGGCGTCGACGAAGAAGAGCGCCAGGTTCCGAGACTTGGCCCGTGCCGCAATCATTGGTAAATTTGACTTGCCCACTCGTTCCCAAGCCCAAATTGTCCACCCGACAAAAAAAGTGTCCAAAAGAAGATGGTGGCAGAAGATGCGACAGCATTCGCCGATCTTCTTGGTGTGTCGAGCGCTTACAAGGCAGTGTGTGCGATCGACTTTGGCACGACGGGGATCGGGTGCGTACATGCAGCAAGTTTTTTTTTGAGTTACGGGCTTTCGCTGACGCCGCTTTGTTTTGGCAGCATGGCATACTCGTTCCAGACCCAGATAACAGATCCGCAGCACGAAATCAGCGTGTTTTCGACGTGGCCGCTGGCTGGCGCGGGTAAGACGGCCAGCGCCATCTTGATCAAGGACGGCAAGTGCGTGAGCTTCGGATCCAAGGCCGTTGAGAAGGTGTCAACTCTGCGCTCCAAGGACCGCAGAGAGCACATTTTCCTGCGCCACTTCAAGATGGCGCTGTACGCAGAGACCAACGTGAACGAGCGCACCATTCTGCGCGACGAAGTGTCCAAGAAGTCCATCCTTGCCGTTGATGTCATCCGCATGTGCCTGGTTGAGGTCAAGAACGGTGCGTGTTGGGTTTGGGTTTTTTTTCCAATTTTTTGGCACACTGATACGTCAAAACAACAAAAATATAGTGTTCATCGAGGAAGCCAACAACAAGGGTTACGCTATCTTCGACAAGCACGTGCTGTGGGTCGTGACGGTTCCTGCCATCTGGAAGGAGAGCGCCAAGAAGCTAATGCGGCTGGGCGCTGAGCGGGCGGGCCTCAAGAATCTGCGCATCGTGCTGGAGCCAGAAGGCGCGTCCACATGGGTGCTGTCGTTGACAGACAACCGCAAAGCAGACAAGCTCAAACTGGGCGACACGTTCATTGTGGCTGACTGCGGCGGCGGCACAATCGATGTGACTGTGCATGAGGTCATGTCCGGCACTGATTCCAGAGTCAAAGAAGGTTTTTTTTTTTCTCCATTCGTTTTGGTTTAAGATGCATCACCCAAACAAAATAACAAGTCGTCAAGGCCAGTGGCGGCGACTGGGGCTCGACCGTGATTGACCGAGCGTTCTACAGGATGATGGATGACGTGTTTGGCAAAGAAAAGATGGACGGCTTCCGCGCCGACATGGCACAGTTTGCGCAGCTGCAGGACGCGTGGGAAAAGAAAAAGTGTTCGTACGACGGCACCAGCGACGTTCTGATTTACATTGCGTCACTGAAGGAGAATGCCGGTGAGACTCATTTTGTGTCTTGTTTTCTGGCGGCTCGCTGCGGCGGCTTGTCGATTTTTAACACCCACTTGCGCCTGTTGTGCAGAAAAGGACATTGACAAGTACAACGAAACGCACGGCACGGACTTGGAGCTGGACAACAACAACCTTGTACTGCCGCCAGACACGATGCAGCGGCTCTTTTCAGAAGCTATCGGAACGACCATCGCTCACCTCAAGAGCATCATTTCCAAGGGCGTTCAGCCGGCTTGCATTATGCTTGTCGGGAACTTTGCCAACTCGCAGCTGCTCCAAGACGCCGCGCGCAAGGCGTTCCAGCCCAGCGTCAGAGTCGTCGTTCCGCCGTTCCCAGGAAACTGTGTTGTCGCAGGCGCAGTGCTGTACACGTGCAAGCCGTCTGTCATCAGCGAACGCGTCACAAAGTTTGCATATGGCGTTGCCGTGTTGTCAGACTATGACGAATCCAAGGGACACGTTCCTGAGAAAAAAGTCCTCAGAGATGATAAATGGAAATGCGAAGATGTCATGTCGTGGATTGTGAAGTATGGAGAACGCATCCCGCATGGCAAGCCGTTTTCGGAATCGTACTATCCAGTTGTCAAGGGTCAAACGTCAATCTCCTTCAGAATTTTCTCCGGAATCAAAGAAAACATTCTCTTTTGCACCGACAGGGGATGCAAACAATTGGGCACGATAGAATCTCCAAAGGCAGATCCAACAATGCTTAGTGACAAAGGGTGAGCTCGTTTAACGTAATCAACCTAACAGCGATTAGGGTCCGATTTTTGATGTTGTTCGACACTGAAATTCATGTGAGGTGTGTTGGCCCTGACGGAAAAGTCACTTCTGCTTCTTTAAATCTGACGGAGTGATCGGGAATCAATAAATTCCTTGCCGCTTATATTTTCTTGCACGGTTCCGATCTTTTTTGAACAGACTTCGACAAAAATTGACTAATAATTCTTTTCTATTTCGCAACGTTGTTGCAACCACTAACAATATGCTTCACTCCTTTTCATTTGCAATCGCATTGATGAGACCATGGATTTCACCTCTTGGAATGTCTGGCATCATGGTCTTCACGTCATGGAACGTTAATTTGACAAGTTTCGCCCCATTAACGTTGTTTGCTTGAAGAAACGTTGGGCGCTGTGTAAATAAAGTATAATGTGCTTACCTTTGAGGCCATCGGCAATCTCATCGGAGCAGTTTTCAGAAGCCCAATCATACACCTTGGCAACACTCAAATTCGTCAATTTGTTTCCGGACGATGGCGGCTTTGATACTGTCTTTGGTGTCGCTTTTGCGGGTTGCGGCGGAGTCCACGTTGGGACGACAGGTGGTGGCACATTCGCTGGCGGTGGATTCGTTGGAAGAGGTTTCGAAGACAACGGGATTGAATTTAACACAGAGGTATTTTGCTGAGAGTTTGGTAGTGGGGCAGACGTGTTTGTGTTTGACTTTCTCTTGGGGACCCGAAACTCCCAGTCTGCATCGCGAATCAAGACGTAGAAGAATCCGAGCATGAGCAGATTCGCGAATACAACCCAGACCCTGCCAGATTCGCCCCAACCGGTACTCATAACCATCCAAACGAGATTGGCAATGTAAGCAAGGCCAAAGAAAAACCAGCCGGCGATCCACAACTTGCCGTCAACTCCATGCGTGGAACAAGCAAAGCTGTCTTCGCTACTCGCTGCCGACACGATCCCTCCCATCAGCAGCAAGCCACTGAAGGCCGCAACCGAATGAATGAATAGGCTGATCTTTTCTTGAATGTCCAAGCCATTGCCAAAACATTCTTTGTAAACAGAAGCAGCGATCAAAATGGCAGTGTAAATCAAAGGCACAGCTATGACAGGTAAATATATGCGAAAGTTCGAACTGCTGAAGTTTTCCACATTAGAGTCGCATAAACCGTAATATTCGTCGGAAATATCATAACAGCTGCCCCCGATAAGGCTATCACAGCACCAAAAACACTGATTTGTAGTGTTTCCAGAGAGACAAGCGGACGGGGTGTCCATGCTGTAGCATGATGCAGTGTGGACGGATTCATAATTGAATAGAAGCGACTTCACATAACCTTCAGAGGACGATATGTATGAGCATGTTGTTGAGTTGGCAGCTCCATATGACGCGGTGTCTGATGACGTCCCCGCTAGAAAAACATTAACAATCCAGACAGCGAAGAAACAAACTCACTGCAATTGTACCCGTAATAAAAGGTTTTTGAAACACTGCCAGAGCTCACATCAATCCTATACGACAGGTAGTAAGAGGATGATGCCCCCTCGAGATTCACACAGCCGTGGAACAGGTAAATTTCTGACGACTGTTCGACGAGACACGAGCTGTCGTCATAGAATTCCAAGACCACATACGCTTGATTTCCAAACGACGACGCAACAGTCGACGGAACCAGGCTGGAATCCTTGGAACATTGGGATGTATAAGAAAAGCCAGCCATGCAACCGGGGGTGGAGCAAGTCGTGCTGACCGCACAGGCTCCATTATCCGTGCACGGAGTCGATCCAGAAGGTGAAAGCAGAAACTGTTCAACGGCAGCCGTTTTACCTGCACTGCAGTTGGAAGCCGAATTGTACACGGACACCAACGAGTATCCACTATAATTCACGGCATTCACCTTTTGGCCATCAACGCACTGCCCGTTCGCTATCCCAGAATTCGTCAATGTAGTCAGATAAAAGTTGTCTGAGCAAGAGGAGAAATCGTAACTCGCAATAAACACACTGCCATTTTGAGTGATGCCAACTAACAAAGAGTAAACGCCAGCATAACCAGTCGGAATGCACGTTTCAACGACATAATGGACACTGCCAACGGAATTAGAGCACGTTCTTTCTTTGTAACTGTCGATTGTAGCGTAAACCGTGTTACTTGGGAAGAGAGAGGAAGAAAAGGTTCGTGGATCCGAGGCGACGGTACATCCGGATTTAGCGTAAGCAAACTCCAAAGAGCATGTGGTTGATCCAGGAGCGCAAACCGAGGTGCAGGTAGTAGAAAGTGTTGTGGATAAGCAGCTGGAATTTGAAGCCAAGGGAGCGTACGCCACTGCCGCCGGCTTCATACACAAGTAATCGGAGTATCCGACAGTTACATTGTACTGAGCGCGGGCCGCAGTCCACAGTACCGCAAGAACGAACGAATGCAGCCAGATCATCTCCGGCTTGCCTGGCTCAACTTGTCTTCAATTCTTTCCTCATGATTGTCTTTGCGACACCACAAACTTCGGGATAGCAAACCAGCGAGCAGCATATGTGTTTATATTCGAAACATGGATGTGCCGAGATTGCATGTTTGGCAAGAGATTCCGTTAATATACTCAAAGCATCGAGTGGACAGTTCCATATCATTGCTGAAGAGAAATAGGCTGATTTGAAGACTCTTGTCACTTGCCACACAAATGCACACAAGTTATTTTGAAGTTTTTATCCCTTAATTTTTTTATCCTGGAAAAGCGCTTTTTTCGTAGGCAATGGTAACAAAAAAGTGATGGGAATTTATTGTTAGGAGAAAGCATGCATCTTGGTTGTTGAGGTGTCTTGCAGAGGTTGGAAGAGTCAGGGTTATTCAGTGCCAACAAAAACAGTGGTTTTTCCCCAGTATAAATGGGATAAAAACTTCAAAACAATTTGAGTGCTTTTGTGTGGCAAGTGACCAGAGTCTTCAAGTTACCCCCTATCCCTTCAATTAGATGTCATGTCATGTCATTTATGACAACATTCCTTGCTACAGCTATGCATGCTTGATTGTCTTTGTGGATCTGAATTACCAGTTCTTCTCATAAGACTTCCATGATTAGATTATGCAACCACACTGTGTCCTTGATTGCATTGCAAAGCACAAGGATTTCAGATTCCATGCTCAATAACACAACAATCTACTGCTTCTTCAATTTCCAAATCACCAAGCTGGAATTTAGGTAAACTGAATATCCACAAACTCAATTTGGACCCTTGATATCCACAAAAATGCCAATTGTTGGTTGCATTTTCACTGCTTTGTCAGTCAATTCCAGTCCTTGTGTTGTGTAAGCACAGGTCAATAAATTAGGTAAATATGCTCTGTGTTTGCTTTGTGGAGAATATTCCAATTTGTGGGTTTATAGTATGTTTGCCAGATACAAATCTGGCAGATATCTGGGATCCTATCTGGCAAATTTTTTTTTTGTATCCTGATCCAATCTGGGATCTGGCAAATCTGGCAAAATATCCAGCAATACATCTGCCAGGTAAAAAAAATTGCCAGGTAGATCTGTATCCTATCTGGCAGGTGCCAGATTCAAAACAATCTGGCAAATCAATCTGCTGGATGCTGGATCCAAAATGCCAGATTTTTATCCTATCTGGCACAGCCAGATTTAGCCAGATAATCTGGCAAGTATCTGGGCATCATTTAGCAAATTGATTTTTTTTTTTTTTTTTATATTTTGCTTCTGAGTCTTCAACAAAAATAACAACTATAATTCAAACAAAATTATTTGCATCCAGATTCTTTCATATTTCACTTGAGCATATTCAATAAATGAAATAACTCAGCAGAAAAATGTTTAAAAAAATAATTAGACAAGTGCTGGATCTGTCATGAATGGCACGTCGGCGGTGACTCATTTGGAGTCACAAACGGCGACCCATTGTGTGGTCGCCGTCCATTT
>JADHYT010000469.1:0-13399 GCA_027604725.1 Entophlyctis luteolus
AAATGGACGGCGACCACACAATGGGTCGCCGTTTGTGACTCCAAATGAGTCACCGCCGACGTGCCATTCATGACACTATACTGCTGGATATGTATCCAGCTAACATACTATGATGATATATCTCTGGACAATTTCAACAATTTCATAGCAGCTGTTACATCCAATTTTATAAGTAGTCTCAGCCAAGAAATGTAATTATTACTGGTTGTTTTGAAAATTGCAGGCAACAGGATATGTCAATTAACATATACTGTGTATTTGTTTTATTGATTATGGGACTGTGACAATGCCTGCAACCTTTGTTGCTCTGCTGCAAGCTGCGCAAGCTGCTCTTGTGCGAGACGCCGTTGGAGCCGGCAAGTTTCCCTGAGTAAATGTAAGTAAGGGAGAGAGTGAGGGTGAAACCCAACAAAAAAGCAATAACCATGAAAAAATAGATATTCCCGCAAAGGTTAAAGTACCCCAATTTCCCGCCGATCTGCCGTTTTCTGTATTGGAGAATTCGTCAGTAAAAAAAAAAGAAGATACAAAGAACGAAACTTATCCGGAGAAACCGCGCAAATGAAACAGTCAAACCACCGGCGATTCCATAGAGGAGTGCATTTTTGGCGCAGGGAAGACGGGCGACATTGGTCAGTGAAAGTTCCTTCAGCTCAATGTTCTGGGAATCTTTCTGGTCAGGAAGGAGTCGAAACGCCGACGAGATTGGATCACTTTAGCAACGTCGAATACGGAAGGGTTCTCCTTCGTGGGGTCGAAGGGGACCTCATGCGTGCGGCTCATCTTCCAGAAACTTGAAGAAATCCATGATGCGAAAAAAGGTTATGACATTGGTTGAATGCTCACAGCAAATACGCCTGTGAGATGCCGGCCATTGTGGCACGTGCAACTGGGTTATGAAAGCAGAGTAACTATTTCCGCAAGGCCGGTACAGCCTTGGCAACAGTATCAGCAGTAGCAAACTTCCACGAGATATGCATATAGGTGCTGTGCTGCCGCACAATTCGCAGATTTCGGTTCGTCCTGAAACACCAAGGTTATTTAATAAGGACGGCAGTATTGCAAATCTGTCATGTTGAGTTGGTCGTAGAAGGAATGGGAAGACGACAGATCGCGTTCACGGGATGTTCTGTGGGCTCAGATCTTTCGGCACGGACGTGACTTTCCATGAAACCGCTGCGGCTGCGGCCGCCCGTCGTCGCCATAGGCTTGTTCGTATACACCGCCTCTGCTTACGCTGGCTTCCATGTTTACCGGCTGCACTCATTGCCCGCCCCGGACAAGGGCATCGCCGATCCAGAATACCAGTGCCTTTCCTCCCGCAAGCCCTCCACACATGTGTACGCATCCATTGCCTCCTCCTACGATGACGATATCAGCTGGGACGAATGGCTCATAGGTATGCCTGCCCGTCGGCGTGCCGTTTGTCGTCTCTTGGAAGGAAAAGTTATCGAGACCGCCGCTGGAACTGGACGGAATCTGCCGTTCATCGCAGCCAGCAATAACTCCGCAATATCTTCGCTGACAATAACAGATGCATCACCGCAAATGCTTGAGCGAGCTTTCGAAGTTTTTAGATCTTTGGGAAAACCTTTGCCACCAGTTACGTTCTCAATCCTAGATATCAACGACTGCAACCATTCGCCTGCCAGTAAAAAAGATATGTCAGCACATCTGACCGGAAAGTTTGATACCGTTGTTGACACTTTTGGGTTGTGTTCTGTGGGAAATCCAACCCAAACTATACGCAACATGATGAGCCTTGCCAAAAAAGGCGGTCGAATTATTCTCCTTGAGCATGGCCGCAGTTCGTATCCGCTGCAATTTCTGGCGAGTTTCATCAATTCATCCCTGGACAAGACTGCGCAGAGTCATGCCGATCGTTGGGGTTGTTGGTGGAATCGCGATTTAGAAACTGCTGCGAGAAATGTCGATGGTCTTCATATTGAGTCTGTGAAACGGTATCACTTTGGAACAACCGTTGAAATAGTTGCAAGGAAAGAATAAAGGCATCAAACCCCTATGTGGTAGTTTTCTCGCGTACTCGGAATATGCCTCAAATTAGGGACTTGCGTGCAGGCTGGAGCAGATGAAGGATCTGGCAGCTGTTACCAGGCAACGCATTCCGGCGATTTTCAAATAAGCGAAAGATAAAGAACAACCAGACCCGTTTTGCTTGGAGCCACCACACTTGGTTTGTGTCTTCAGCGTGGAATGAAATTTTCAGCTCACGTGTACTTTGGTTTCAATAATTTAAGGTTCTAGATCCTTTTTGGTACTATCAAATACTCCCGTTGCTCATTGGCTTGTCATTCTGTGCTGTCTCCTTGGAAGCTCCCGAAACTGGTAAACGGGTATTTAGTTTAAAACTTGCGAATATTGATCAATTTAGTGCTTGAAATCTGTCGGTTTGAGCAATTCAAGCAATATTCTGCATTTTTCGATTTTTCGGTTTTTGGACGGAATCAAACGAAATTAGAAGTCGATAACTCGGGTTCTGCCAGTGCACAAAAGGTCAAAACGAAGTTGTTATTAACCATTCAAATTTAGCGTATGATTAGTTGCGACACGGTTATAATTAGCTTTGTGTCTGACGTTGACGCTGGATTGACATTGATATTTTATCAGGACCGATCAGCGAAAAGTTCGACACAGAAACACCGACGAAAACAGTATAATTCGCAAAGTAATTCCATCCAATCACGACAAATAGTCGTGAATGACGACGGGAACAAATCACGAACCCGAAATGGCAATGAATGCAAGGACCCGACTAAAAATAAATAAGGTCAAGACGAAGGAAAGCCTTGCGCGAACAGGAGTCAGCATGGTAAGTTTCAGTATACGCCATCCGTTTGGGCACGGAATAACAGGGACCAATGTGGAAATTGCGGATGCTAGGACTACTGCGGAGGCACGCGAAAGCGACAAAGCTGCATGCGCGCAGGATACGACATTGGCGGCAAACAGCGTCCCGACATATAACCAAAAATTGGGCTTGTTTGCCCTGATGGCGCAATTTCACGGTTATTTCTTTTTGTGAAAAGAAGCCAAAGCCAACCATGATCCACGAAAACGTACTGTCGCTCGTTGGTAGCACTCCAATCGGTGCGTGGTCTATCATTGCGTCTTTCACTGACAAAGAATCCTCTTTAGTCAGAATCAATCGTCTCGCTCCCCCCGGCGTCAACCTGTATGTGAAGCTTGAGAGCCAGAACCCGTTGTCCAGCGTGAAGGACAGACTAGCTCTGGCCGTAATTGAAGATGCCGAGCGCAGGGGTGTCCTTAAACCTGGCATGACCGTCGTCGAGGCGACTTCCGGAAACACGGGGTTCTTTGTTTTTTTTATTAGACGATGTGCAATTAAGATTTCTTAAACAGTATCGCGCTTGCGATGGTCTGTGCTGCCAAAGGCTACCAGTTCGTCGCTGTGATGATCGAAACATTTTCAATTGAGCGCCGCAAGATTATGAAGTTCCTTGGTGCAAAGGTTGTCTTGACTCCCAAGGAGCTGAAAGGCACTGGAATGGTTAACAAAGCTCACGAGCTTGCGGTTCAAAATGGTTGGTTTGAGACAAAACAGTTCGCCAACCCGGCGAACCCTGCTTACCACAAGCAAACCACTGGGCCGGAGATTCTCATCGACTTTGCCGGAAAGCCACTCGATTACATTGTTAGTGGATGGGGGACTGGTGGTACTCTGACCGGAATAAGTGCGACTGTCAGGGCTGCAAGACCTGAAGTTAAAATTGTCGCGTGTGAGCCTGCGAAAGCACCCTTGTTGGCTGGTGGCTCTTTCACCGGACATATGATTCAAGGATGGGCTCCTGACTTCATCCGTGAGTTTGAATTCTCGCCAATGCGGATTTCTGAATTGCTCGTTGTGTTAGCCGAGGTACTCGATCGCGACAGCTACGATGAGCTCGTACACATTGCCGACGAAGATGCGATTGCCACTTCCAAGCTGCTGGCGCAGAAGGAAGGCGTTTTCACCGGAATCAGTGGCGGCGCAACCTTTGCCGGGGCTTTACAAATTGCTAGGAAGGCACCACAAGGGTCTCACATTGTCGTGATCCTTCCGGACACTGCGGAGCGCTATTTGAGTACAGCACTTTTCGCTGACATTTCGCCAGATTCTGATGAAGTTTGAAAGAAACCTTTTTTTTTCTTCTATGTTGTGATAGCTCCCGTCATCGATTCCTTGGAAAGACAGGATTTTTAGATATCCGTCACTGTGTCGACCAGCCTGGGGAGAATGGAGGTCGTAGGTTTTTAGGTTTTCGCGACCTCAAGTAAGTGCTGAATGTGGCAACGGCCGAAATGCCGCGAAAGATTCCGTATCTATTGCCAATGCGCGGGAGTGTTGAGCAAATCAGACGTCACTGATACATATCTGTGGACGCTTAGAGCGTCCTGAAAGATTTCTCCCAGTCTAAATTACGGATGAAAGCATTATACGTAACAGACAACGTTATATAATGCCAGGAAGCAAGCCATTCGGTCACATCCTCCATGCTCGTCAGTTCTGATACGAACGGACAGAAATGCAATGTCGAATGTTCGCCTACTTGTGACCGTTGGCACCACCCGCTTCGACGCGCTCGTGGCCGCAGTGCTCGCCCCGCGCTTCCTCGCCGCGGCCCTAAGCGCCCATGTCATCCACATCTCTGTGCAGCATGGCGCTTCGCCCGCCGTCGTTGATGTGCCCGCCCTAGCTGGCCTCGGCGTCTCATGCGTTGCCACGGACCTTGGGGAAGAGAATACTGCACTGAGTGGCGGCCATCGCTCTGTGCGGTACTTCCTGTCGATGCGCCGCCCCAATCAACCAGAGACGGCCCCGTCAGCCGAGCTCGAATTGGTCCTTTTTCCCTTGGCACCGTCACTCGAGCCCCTCATGGACACATGCGACCTCGTGCTATCGCATGCTGGAACAGGCTCGATCCTCGAATCTTTCGCCAGAAACAAGCCGCTTGTTGTCGTTCCCAACAATGCCCTCATGCACAACCACCAGCGTGACCTTGCGCTCGAGCTGCATAGAGAACGCGTTTTGATATGCTGCGAAGACCCGGACGCGCTTGCCGATGTAGTTTTTACTCCTCTTGAGAACGAGCCCTTGAGGGATTTAAATATCTCGAAAAACAAAATTGGTGCACGGCTTGGAATTGATCCGGGAAAATGGTGGAAAGGCAGGGACCCTGCCGATGGACCGAAGCGAGTTCTAGGTGTTGTCTTGCAGGAGGCATTTCTGTCATAAAATGTGGAAACAAAAGTTTATTCTCGACGAAGGGGGTGTTGTCATTGGCTCGGCAGCGCGTTTCGATCCAAGCAAAACGGCTCTGCTTGTTCTTTATCGTCTTCTGTTTGCTCTTGTTTGAAAATCGCCGGAATGCGTTGCCTGGTAACAGCTGCCAGATCCTTCATCTGCTCCAGCCTGTGCGCAAATCCCTGATTTGTGGTGTTAACAGTTTCAGAATCTTCATGGCCCGTCGGGCAAATGATATGCACGTTTGTCGGGCCGGCATTAGAATCAACAACAGCTGGCGGTTCCACCGGCAAGGTATTTGTACCTAATACCGTGTGCATTTTTTCGGGACTATTTCCGAGCAGCTGCTCGAACGTCCCTGCGATTGACTCGAAGGGACTGAGCCCGGATGGAACAGCCGAAGGAGCTCGAACTGCCCGAGTTGATGATGGCGAAGGAATTGTGTGGCCAGACGACGAGCAACCCGGGCTGACAGGTTTTCGTAAGCTCTCTGTTCTAGAGCGCACGGAAACTGCAAGAACGGAAGGAGCTCGCTCGGACTCGCTGATTGCAGAAACCCTTTTGTGGGAGCTAGAGCGAGAGCGTTGCCTATATTCAGGATTCTCCAGCGCAAAGAGATGCTCTTTGTATAAGGTCATTACTTGCAAGAGCCTGTTCGTTGTGGCTTTGTATTCCTGCAAGTCATCGCTGAAAAAATTTTGTCAACAAGGTGCAACGTTAAGTCAGAGTCCTACGCTTCAACCAATTCTGCCTCTGTCATGTCAATCAATAAAAACTGCTTCGCGTGCAGATCTTCGATGGCTGCCTGCAGCTCGGCATTCGATTGAGATGAAAAGTGTGTCGACTCATAAGCGCTCAGAGCATCGCAAACACTTTTCAATTTTTCATCAAATAGTGCTCTTCTTTGCTCTTCAGTAAGCATCTCGACATTTAAGCGGTTTTCTGGCCTCTGGAAATTCTTCAGTTTCAGTCTCATCCATTTTGAAAAGTCTTGCTTTCGCTTGCTGTTCGTCATGTGTGTTCGATTCACCAATTCATTTGTATGCGAACGCATCATGTTCTGGTCGGCCTCCGTCACAAGCGGGCTGACCTTTCGTGCTGTGCATAGCAGCTCAGTGTCTATATTCTGTGGAAACGAGTAATGCGAGTAATTTTTTCCTGAACAGGTAGAGTCAAGCTCTTTGAACGATCGTGAATTTTACCTGTTTCCAATCCATCAATATTTGGTGGTAGTGCTGTCACTGTTGCGCGAATGCTATAAGCCCCATCTTTCAGAAAAGGCGTCGTGTCTTTGCTAAATTTTAGCTTCGAGCGGTTCATTTTGGCCTTGATGGATTCGTCAAAGAACAAAATTTCATAGTCAGAATCCGGAAGCTCAACTCGCGTCAATGTGAATTGTACGAAGTTCTGGGTTTCGACGATATGCGATAAATATCCTCGAGTCTCTCGGTCTGCACTCGCTAGAAAATCCGCCTTTCTGAACCAGTCGTCCGGTGCAAGGTCGAGTCCAACAATATTCACATCTGACGACTTTCCGCAAGTATCTTCTTTTTCTTTTGCAAGCCTGAGCTTTTCAGGCATCACAAGAAAACTTCGGTAGGTCTTGAGCAAAGAAGTGAAAACTTTAAAAAACGAGTACTGGATCTTTCTCTCGTTAAAGTACGTGATACACGGCGAGCCCTCAATTAGCGGCAAACAAGATTGGTGAATAGTGGATTTACAGTCTGTTCAAGGTGAGCTACAAAATCACTTCAGCAAACTTACACTGGCATTTCAGGACTGGTTCTGAACCACTGTCAGACAGATCCTCCAAGCAAAGCCGGCACACTTTCGAATCCTCAGGCCTTTCGTCTGATTCGCCTTTCCACGGCATAAGCTGCTTGGAAACATTGTGCTTCGAATGCAAATGATGAGATTCTTTCGCCGTCATCCCATCATTGTCCACAGTCTTCGACAAAATAACTTCGCTTGTAGATGGGGAGAAATTTGGCGCCACCGTCAGAGGTTCAATGGGAGGCTCTTGTTGTGCATTGGTCACTTGCTGAGTGAGGCTTGAAGTGCTTTTGCTGAGACGTACTCTGGAGCCATGCAAAGAAGTGGCAGCTGAGCCACGCTTTCCTAAAGCCTTCCCGCCGACAAAAATTTGTGATAGGTCGTGATTGAGGCTCGTAGCACTTGTTCCATTTGACGACATGGCTGCGCTCAACTGAATTACCTGGAATGCGTGGCCTTCAACAAGATTCGGCTTTTCACGGCGAGGTTTCAATGTTCCCACGAAATCCGCAACGGAGCCCGAAGGTGGCTTGTAATTTGTACCGGCTGTTGTCGTCGCAGCAATAGACGGGTCATAATAAGTGGTTGGCGCAGTCGCAATGCTTGAGTTTATTGAAGTTGTGTAGTGAGCCTTCGATTTTGCCGAAAAGTCCGAAACATATACGGACTGCTGATTACCAACGGAGTTCACCGCAGCCAAGAAGCTATTCTTGCTCTGAGTAATTATTTTCCTTTAGAAAGATTGGCAGAAGATGACGAAACACAAACCTCACTATGCGTAATTTTTTCAAAGACTTTCTGAGGATCAGCAGAAGTATCCGCTGGTGGCTGAAGCGGAAGTAATTGTGGTAACGGTGGTCCGATGTTCGCGCTCCACATCGAGTCGACTTCGCTCGAATCCACGAAAGGGTCATCATCATCCATGGTGGCAGTTTTGGAGACGACAGGGGACTTCACCCGAGTGGGAAGTGCGAATCTGAGTTTAGCCATCGCTGCTTTGACAGTCTCAAGAGATCCACGCTGCGTGATCGAAGCAGCCTGATTGAGGGAAAGATTTCGACCTACCGATTTTGTTCTGCGTCCGACTGTTGGCTGAGCACTTTCGAGCGAATCGACATCATCAGTGCCTAAAACTGCGCTCGGAATGCTGGTGAAGGAACTGCTTGTGGCGCAAGCTTTTGCCGAGCTGGGCAATGACATCTGCGACCCTCGTCTATCAGACGCTTGAATCGCGTCCAGCACTGTCACTCCCTCTGGGCTTGTCGCAGTCTCGCTTCTTTTGTCCCAAACTGAAGCGCTGGGGCTTGATTCGCCCTCCTGCTCTAAATCTCGTACATCATGGTCAGTTTCAATCTGCGCAAGCCATCGCCTAGAAACCGCCGAACGTGGCACGTGCTTTCCAAACGGGAATGCTAAGGTGGTTGTGATTGGCGCTCCCTTGGGAGGAAGTTCAAACACGGTTGTTCCGGAAGAAGCTTTGGAATTTGCACGCTGAGTTTGCTGTTCATGAGATGCTGTGGAATTGGACATTTGGTCTCCCTGGCCATAACCAGGAGCCATTGAAGAGGGAGGTGCGGCGGCAGATGACGGAGAAGCAGCACAGACCGTGTGCGCCCCAGTGTACTTGAGAAGTCGCGCAATCAGCTTTCGGCGATCTCGAGGTGGAATTTGCGGCGGATTACAGTCGCTTTCTACGGTATTGTTATCCAGATCAACAATTGCGATCTGCAATACGAACAATTACAATGGAAGTACAAAGTGCGACATGACAATCTTGCCTCATTACGCCATTCTGGGTCGAGCTCGTTCACTTTATCATAATATTCTTTGTTGACACCAATGATGAAAGGCATTGTCGCCTGCAGTATTTTCAGGCCTTCGGCCGGCAACACCGGAATGTAGTGATACTGCCATGAAAACGGATACAGTAGCAAAGAAATAGATTCACACGCCAAAGTAAGCATTGCGTAATGCTTCGAAACGAACAAGATTCGCTTTTCCGCCATCGCATGTTCAAATACCGTTACAATATGCGCAACTGAAAGGCATCTAAACAGGGGATATAATGAAAACTGCATTGCTTTGCATGATCGGTTTTCAACATGAAAAGATGCTAAGCTGAAAAACTTACGTTTTGCAAAACTTGAATGCTGTTAACTGGTGGTCTAGAACAAAAAAATTTATGCTTTCCGATTGAAATTTTCACTTCCACACGGCCCGGAGGCGGCAAGGGAACTTCGTAGAGCAAATTCACAAGCAATCTGAAGCCAACCAGAGTTTGTTGTGAATGTCAGGAAGCATCAAACAAACCTTTCCAGTGGAACATTCATAAATCCTGGTACCCCGTCATTAACTTCTTTTCTGTTGATACTCTTGACCAAAAGGAACATTTCTTTCAGCCAATCAGCAAAAAGGTCGTAAAAGGGCCATCTGCTCAATATGCCGACACACTTCGGGACATAAACGTTTTCTTGATCAATTGGGGATACTCTCTCCATCGTTTTTATGAGATCCAGAAAAAGATGCACTTTTTCTTCTGCTTCTGCCAAGGCTTCTGTTTGCTCGGCCAGTTCCTCTGGGTTTCGAAATACGCCAGTCTTCGCTCTGAGAAGTCTCTCTTGATTTATTGCAAGTTGTGATTGAAGATACTGAAGATACTCAATATCGGTATTTGCCTGGAAGTAATTAGCAATGAATGAAATTTCGTTGCAAACATCGGTCCCACAATGCAATCAAGTCTCCAACTTTCAATTAGTGCGTCAAGCTGTGATGCAAGCGGTTCTTGGATTTTTTCGTAGAATACGAGACATACACCGTAGGACTTATCTCCATATCCCTCCGACGCAATAGCCACCTGTCAGAAATTTGAGATTTGAGATCCGTGAAAATTGCCTTCTGTTTCCAGCCTTACAAAGGAGTGGCAAGTAGCCTCCGGCATCTTGTCGGGATCATGAACAATCTTTAAACCATTTGGAAAGCAGAGCTTTGCAAAAGAAAAAAAAAATGTATCAGGTTGCTATTGCGAGGCACATACCATGGCGACACTATCAGAAAACTTTTCCTGTTCTGAATAATCCACAGCAGGGAATCTGTTGAGAATCTTTGGAGAATATTGGTAGTCTATCGGATGCTTGCGTGACATTCTTCCGCGCGCGGGGGTCACCACAATTTCATTGTCTGTGTCAACAACCAGCGACCGCAGATGCGACGGTGAAGTTTCTATACTGACATCTTTTCCTGCAGCCCGGCGAGAACGCTGTGCTGCATTTGTTACTTCTCCCTGATTTTCGAGTTTTTTTAATTTATCATGAAGAGAAAACAATAAATACGGATGATGCCGAACAAGCTTACATGAGCAGATCTCAGCTTGGGAGCGAGGACATTCAGTGGAGTATCGCTATCGTCTCCCGAGGACGCGTTCGCGCTGGCCACAATTGACGCGTTTATCCGCTGTCTGTCGCGACGCGGCGAGCGGGGAGTGTTCGCAGGACTCGTTGAGGCAACTGCGGCAGGATAGTCCACGGGTGGCGATTGTCTGTACGCGCGGTCTGGCGACCGCGGAGACGAAGACGCTCGAGCCTGCTGCTGAGCTGGATCGCTAGCCTTGCAGGTGCTGGTGCGGTGGGCATCCAGGGACGGCCCAGCAAGGGCGTCCAAGCCGATGTGGAAAAAGTAGTCCGCGATGCGGATGGGAGGAATGGTCGCAGGCATGTTTCAGGAACGCGTCGAACGAAAATGGACGAAACGCAAATCGACAGTTTATTCCTTGCTGCTGCGCCTGCTGATTCACATCCCGGATGTTCCGCATATTCGGTGCCACCACTGTCCTGCATCGTTTACACCTTATCGTCTGGGAAAATTGTGGAAATCCTCAGTACGCGATTGTCATTGTTCAGTTCCTACCATGAAACGCCCAGCTTGTCTGTTTGGGATTATCTGAGGCCCGCTTAACATATGCATCATTGTCTGGAGGCGGTTCCTGCGAATAGCATCAAGTCGAAAATCCATTCACATTCCACCAACCTTTAGCTCGCAGCTACTCAACATACTTTGAATTGATAGACACACTGCACTCACTGTCAACGCAGGACTCCATTGGTCATACAGTATTGAGAGACAAATATGCCCGTTGCTATAAATCTGGCAATTGAATCAACAAAGAGGCTATCAAGGCCCAGGACAAACATGTGGATGAATAGGTGCGACACCAACGAAAATAACCTGTTGGAGTTGCGGTTAAAGTCACTTCCCATTGCTGCGAATTACCTCCGGGCTTTCCAATGGGTATTTGTTGCCGAACTTGAACTGTTTAGCATCATGAGACTACGCCAACGTTGATGCATTGTACAAAGTCCATACCCGCAGTTTGAATGTTTCCCCGTCGTAGACAGTACCCGGGGCGCCATCGATGCGGATAGTCCACCTTCGCCACAGTTAACGAGACACCATTATCCGCTATCACTCACACGTTGAGCGCGTCTTCCGCATCGTCTACCGAGACCCCAGCAGGAGGAGCCGTCTTCATGTCACGCAGCTCCTTGGTAAGCCGCTTCAGGAAGATGTTCGACATATAAATTTCAAAGTGAATTCTTATTGAGATTCCCACTCAACACAGCCTCAACAGCCCCACACAGGCAGCGCCCGCGCAAAAACACCAACAAACCGCATTGATGCTGATGTAAATTTGCATTCGAGCTTACTTCTTGCCCGCAGTGGCAGCCTGCACCGAACCGAGTAAGAACAGGCGAAAATATGCAAAACGGAGGACGCTACAAACCTTGGCCTTCTTAGTGCCTCTGAACTTCTTGGCTCTGTTCTTTCTCTCCTTTCTCTGCTTGCTTGAGATAGTACCTTTCGCACCGATGCCGTGACGGATCAGACGGTATTTGGGCTCGATCTTCTTCGCATCTTCAAGTGAGTCGTAGATGAGCGCGAATCCTGTGGACTTGCCACCACCAAACGCGGTCCTGAAGCCGAAGGTGAATACACAGTCCACTGGAGACTTGTACAGCTTCGAGAGGCGCTCATCTAGCTCCTTGTGAGAGACATTCGGACGACCCGGGTGAAGAACATCCACAATCATTTGTTTGCGGTTGAGAAGACGGTTTGTCAAGAACTTGCGGGTTCTGATGGTAACTGCGTTGTCGGCCTAAACATATTTAAGTTAAAACTGCTGAAGAAACAAATATGGAGAGAAGAAAAGGATTCCTCGCGAGAATCAGTCAAAGATATGCGGTATGTCCATGGCAGAGGTTATGATGTCCATCTACTTCGCGCATCAACCATTCGACTGCAGATCCAAGACAAACACCAGTTCGGCCGTAATATTCATCCTTTGCTCAGCTATTCAGCACCGAAACGTTGCGATGGTTCTCCTTGTCGCAAGATGGGGATGGTGTGTGAAAGTGCGTGCTCACCATTTTGGATCGGAAAAGGAGGAACAAAATCGCCAATTTGTTGATGGTTCACTTCACCACACCACCTTCAGTCACTTATTCTTAACCCAGTAGTTTTAAGACGCACAGCTCCCGATGCGGTGGTACGACAAACTAAAACTTCGGCTTGTCATAGGAGCCACACAGAGTCTTCAATGCCATTATCCCGCGTACTGGATGTTCTGATCCCACAGTGAACATTACTGTTTGTGCGAAATCCGACAACGACGAGGAAGAATGCTACGGCAAGTACGCGTATGACGATGAGTTCGACGTTGAAGGCAATTACGCGTCACCGGCATCGGGCGGGAACGCGGGCGGAGGCGCTTGGTGACTTCTGCCCACACAAAGCCGCGACGTCCGCTCAAAGCCAGCATTTGCCGCAAATGCAGAGTCCCAGAGAGCCACGAGTGGCGGCGCGGACCGCACAGGACAAAGACGCTCTGCAATGCATGTGACTTGCGGTTGAAACGGAAACCGTGGGACGTCCAGGGAAAATCTGGCATCAGTGCTGCCAGCAACGCCTGATCCCCAGTGCTGTGATTTTGTTGTTTCTTTTTCTTCTTTACGCAATTCCACTTTTGGTTGCCTTTTCTTCCGGTTTCATATAGCTGTTTGTTTTGGTGGTAAAGGGGTGTTTGCCTCCAGGGCAATATTAAAAGCAAATTATAATTTTTCCATTCTGATTGATTATTCCACTTTAACTGACACCTGAACTCAGTCTTCATTGAAATCTGCACTTGTGCATGACAGAGAGTGTCTGTGACTATAGTATGTCAGGATCACCCAGAGGATTGATCTGGCAGTATCTGGCATCCAGCAAGTATCCGGTGCAGGTTTGGAATGAATACCTGGCATCCAGCACTACCTGGCAAAGTATCTGGCACTCATCTGGCATCCGGCAAGTATCTGGCAGGTATCTGGCTAA
>JADHYT010000470.1:0-13392 GCA_027604725.1 Entophlyctis luteolus
GGACAGTATGAATTTCGCATACAGCTGACTGTGCGGTCATTTGGACGACCTCAAGAAACCAAGCAACTTCCTGCATGCCTTACTCATATCTCGGAAATTGTGGGATGATTTTAAAACCGACGAGCACGTCTGCGCGAACCATACAGTATCAGAAAAGCGACACTTCTTTCCCGGTCGAAAACACTACACACAGGTCCCCGGCGGCAGATACATCGGGAGAACACGGTTGTCTTTGCCAGGATACAATCGTGGAGACTTCTTGCAGACACTCTCCACAACGCTTCACGAAACCACAAGAAATCTGGAAACACCAGTGTGTACAATGGTTGGTCTCACATCTGGGAGTATAACACCACAATGGAACCTGTCCTTTGTCGGTCGGTGGCATTCAACTCTTCTTTGTATCTGAGCGGTAAGTTGCGGTTGACCTTAAAGCCCGTCTTCCATCTTGGATCTGGTGCTCGGAGAACTTAGCTTGATGCACAAAGCAGTTTCGGAAGGTAGTGTATTCCACCACCTCCGCTTTCAATTGCATCTCTGTGAAACAGAAGCAAGGCAGTGTTTATTTTGCACAAAGTTTGCTTTGGAACACCGAAATTTACTCCGCTTCGCAACTACGACGCCTGCTGCTGGCCTCCAAATAGAGTATACTTAGCATTTTGCAGCACCGTCAACATATCCTTCAGATTCGCACTCCAACTGTCCAATCGCTGACCCAGCAAATCCCACTGCTCCTTTCCAAACACCCTGTGCGTGGCTCGGGAGACCCAGACAACACTGTTCACCTGGTCAATGCGAGCGTCAACGAGACCAGACCGGATCCCCATGACAATCCATTCTTCAACATCAGATGTGTCAATCACAAGCGCATCATGGATTTTTGCAAATGGAAGCCCCTCTACGACACCAACGTGCTCACATGCCAATGTGGCAAGTGACAGTAACCTTATTTTGGTAAGCAAAGCATCTTTGTCGAATCCGTTGTCCACAAGAAACCCTTGGTGTTCGTCGTCGAATTCTTGAAAATCCTTGACGTCACCACTCACAAATATTTGAACAAGGGAAAGCAGTGTTTTGTGGGTGGCTTTGAGGGCTTCAACTGGTCCAAGCGCGAATAGATCACTGAAATTCGTGACGGTAGGCAACGATAGAGCTATTTTGACTGCTTTAGCAGCAGTTTCCAGAACCTGTTTTGGAAACGGCTTCGAGGGAAATGTTTTGAGATACTGAACAAGATACTCGTACGATTCTGTCTGGCTTTAGGAAGACTTAGTCAAAACGGGAAGCTCGGAAAAAACGCCTACAATTCATTTTTCCCCCCAAAAACTTCGCTCAACAGCAAAATCATTCTTCGTTCTTCGTCTTGCTCGACTCCCCAAGCGACAAAATACGAATTTAGGTTTGGAAGAACAGGGACAATAGATTCCAGTTCATCGGATTCAGAAGCCAGTTGCACAATTGCAAGGAAAACTGAGTACCGAAGGTGGGAAGAAGAATCAAGCGAGTTGTACAAGTTTGACAGGATTTTAAGTTTGTGGAGAGCGAATGCAGGGTTCGAGTCGATCACCACTGGCTCTACGATCCCAGGAATAAGATCGAGAAGGTCTTCTTGCTTCGCTTGGGACACAATAGCAATCAGAAGATTGTACACTTTTTCGAGATCTTTTTTTTTTTTTTTCCAATGGTCAGTTTTCGTTTACTACGTTGTAATTGACCTTTCCCAGACTCAACAACCGACAGCAAAGTGTAGGATGTCTTCGCGAACAAGGCGTATACGTTGTCGTAGTCCTGCGAATCAAGCATCGTCTGGACAGACTCTTCGCAGCCCATCAGCTCAGCCAACTTCGTCGTCTGGAACACACGGTAAGTGGATTGACCCCGGTACATTAACCACTAAGCGCTGACCTCTTCGACTGGAAAGAACGACACTGCCGATGCCATTTCGAAAAACGGAACGAAAAACAAATCAAAAAAGAAAAGAGAAAAAATATTTTCAATTCAACACACTGAAATCGGCACAGTTACTGCTGAACAGGTCACAAAAATCACCTCAATTTTGTTGTAGGACTTCGGGAGCTTATTGCGCTTGACCGAAATTGTTGGCATAGTTTAAGCTGTCACTGCTTCCGAAATAACACGAAAGCCAGGAAATGTTCAGTCTCTCCGATCAAACATTCACATAAAAGACGTGTCGGTCATCGGAACAGAACTTTGTGCACAGGATATTTCCAGCCACCACCCTCACACAAATCGAAAAAGACATAACAGGTTAAATCGAAGAGAAAGAAGAGAAAGGCTGAACTTAACAAATTTCACTGAAATTGGACACATAATTGTTATGCAATGACTCGTTCCGCAAATCAACGCAAATAATTTGCACGACAGAAACAAGAGCTTTTTCAAATATTTAACAATGTTTCGCTCCATTTTCATAGCCTGATTAGCTCAGTGGTAGAGCACGCGCCTTTTAAGCGCGTGGTCGCGGGTTCGACCCCCGCATTAGGCTCTTCTGTGAAATTTTGCTTGATCCTCCTGGTACAACAACCAGAAACTCTTGGGTAAGTTGTTGGAAATGTCCATTAGTTTCGCACAAATCTTCAAGAGGCGTTTAATTGCAAGTACTGACTGTCACGCTTACGACGAATGATATCTGAGGCGTATTTGACATCGCTTCGATCCATGAATCTCCAACGCCGTCTGCATTAAGATTATCAGGAACGAGATTTTTGTTAATTTTTACAAGGAATTGTTCCGAGCTTTTATTCACGGCAATAGGCCAAACAGAAAGACCTTGAAATAAGTTCAGTAGAAGAAGCCTAGAATCTTTCCTCCGGTCTTCTTGCGACGCGCTTCTTCATGATCCATAATTCCAGCAGAAGTGGTCATGACAATGTAACCGAACTGACGCGACGGCAGCAAGTAAGCAACCCAGTTTTCGACGTCGTCTTGCTTAACGTTGAAGCGAGGAGAAATGACACCGCATTTGTTGATACGACCAATCAACTGCACGACAATCTTCCCAGAGCGGTGGTCGTCGATAATCTCGAATTCGCCAATGTAACCTACAGATCGTTATAAGTAAACTTTCACAAGGAGAATGTTTCCAGGGAAGAGAAGATGCGATTTCGTAAAGACGAGAACGTCATTTTTCGTTCCCGAGGAATTGCTATTTCGAAGCATTAAAAGACAGGTCTCCGTGGAGTTGACGTAAAGTCGAGGAACATGTCCAGTTATAACTTCGAGAAGATTGCGTGATTTTTGAAACCTCACTAACCGTGCTTTTGCATGACAGAGAGGAACTTGACAATGACTTTGGAAGATGGGCGAATCAAAACTTGACGCTTTCCCATCTTTTCGGCGTTCACAATGGACTTCAAGCAATCGCTAAGGACAGATACGCGCACCATCTTCAATCTGGCAATCGTAACGCCATTCAGCAAACAAGAATTTTGACGAATGCAAAAAAGATAAAAATGTATTCGGATTGTTCAACATACTCCACAGCATAATACAGGTTGTAGCAGGCAGAGTACGTCAGTTAGTCAACCTCTCATCACTAGAGTCTGGCCATAACATAATGCGTATGGATTGCAGTCACTAGGCGAGGGGCGACACACACAACAATGCTCTGCCAGACCACTTTCAGTTTCACCATCGGTATCTCTCGTAAAAAGAACGAAGAGAGCGTTGGGAAAGCACGAAAACAGGAAACTACAACACTGTCTTTTGCCTGGGTCCTTTCAACGAAAAGACCCTTGGAACATGTCGAGCAGATGCGTCAACCGCCACGAGTAGGGGACGGGACCATCACCAGAATATGATCAAAGGTACTGGGTCAAGGGGATCCTGCTTGGGATGAAAGGGGAATAGGGATGGGATCCGGATGGGGATGGGGAGTTACGTTTGTGGAGTTTTAAGGAAATTTCTGCAGTTGAAGAAAAGTGCCATTTTGTTCGTATGGGAGCTCTGTTGGAGCAAGTCACCCCGTCTCTAAAACTCCTAAGTTCATTCTTCTGGCAGAAATCAACTCAAGTGTGAAGCACGATTGTTGCGTCTGTCAATTCATATTCAATTCCAATTATCTTTACTGCTCAGTTTTCACAGCTGTTGCTCAATATATTTCGCTGAATGGAGGCGGGGCCCCAAGGATTGGAAGTTTATGGTGTGAACCGGTTTCTCAGAGCAAGTTTAAGGTCGTGCAAAGAACAAGTTCAAACCAGAGAAATGGCGTCAAAGGAAGCTGCCGTCCTGGTGCTCGACGTTTCGAAGAGTATGTGGCGCACGCGGGACGCCGATGGCACTAGCAGGCTTGACAGCGCATGCGCCGCGATCGCTCACATCCTTAACGCGAAGGTGGGTCAGGTGCCGAATCAATCAACCCGCCACCCAATGTCTGCAGATTATACAAGGCCGTAAGACGGACCAAGTGGGAATTATACTTGTTGGCACAGACGGTTCGCTCTCTTCATTACACGTTTATACTCATAGAGCAAAGGAACAAGAAACGATTTGAACGACAAGTCACCGAAACAATATCAACACGTCACAACGCACACCGAAATTGAGATGACAAGTCTCGAAACGTTGCGGTACGTGACCGAATCCTGCGAACGAGGCGGCAGCGACGATGGAGATGGTGCGGACTCTATGTTTTGGCGAATTCTTAGAACACATGACAATAATGTAGTCATCGATGCGATTGTCGTATCTATCGCGCTGCTTGAAAAGCATTGCAAGAATTTGAAATGGGGAAAGACTGTTTACGTTTTTTCGGACTTCGGGTCGGATCTCGACACTGATGATTCACACAAGATTATTGCGAAGGCAAAAGACTATGGAGTTAAAGTGAACGTTATGTTAGTCGGCCAATTTTCGTTTGGTGTCAGTACTTGACTTGTTTCAAAGCGGGTTTGGATTCAAAGATGACCCTCCACCTGATACCGACACCTCCATTCGTGCATCGAACGAACGATTTATGCGTGCATTTAGCGCTGATACGGCTGGTGACGTGTTCTCCGCCACCGAAGCGCTTAGCATATTGTCGGGTCTGAGGCCGAAGTCTGTGAGGCCAACGACGTTGATAAGATGTAGCATGACGCTTGGTAATCCCTTCGAAAATATGGATGCTTCTTTGAGTTTCCCTGTTTGGGCATACGCCAAGATCAAAGAAGCAAAATTACCTTCCGCGAAAAAGTACCAAAATTCACAAATTCCAGAGCCAACTATTTTATTGACAGATGGTCCCGTGTGGGTGCCGAAGCTGCGGATGTTGCCGATGAATATGCGAAAGGCGAAGTTGTTATGGAGCGGACGTATAAAATCAAAGATTTAAGGCTTGATGATGAAGACGACTTCGACAAGATCGCGGACACAGTGGAACTAGATAAAAACGATCTAATTCGAGCTTATAAATACGGAAAAGATCTCATTCCTTTCGCGGAAGAAGATAGAGAGGCAATGAAACTGCGTACGACGAAAGGTTTTTCGATTCTCGGATTTGTGCGAAAAAGTGAGGTCCAGAGGGAACTCTTTATGAATGATCCAATGCAGATCGTTTCTGATCCTACTGCTGGCGGGGATTCCAGGAGCTTATTTGAGGTTTTGACGTTGTCGCTTCAAGCGAAGGATGTGTATGCTCTTGTACGTTATGTTCGAATCGATAATGCTGCTCCTAAGCTCGGCGTTCTGATACCTCACATTGGAAAACGCATTTGGTGTGCATGGTTGCAGCTTCCCTTCAAAGAAGACGTCCGAGAGTATTCTTTCACAACCCTCGCCCCACTACTTCTTGATTCTGGCAGCCAAATAGAAGATTCTTTTCTCAATCGTGCTGAAAATTCATCTGCATCCCTTGCATCGACTGTTTTGAGCTCTGGTGGGCTCAGCAAATTGGGTGACGGAAAGCGAAAGAAGTTGAATTTTCGTGCCGTAGAAACCGCTGAAGCCGATTCTCGCATTGACAAGTTTATTGACGATATGGATCTAATGACTGCTATCGACGAAGATGGGTATTTCTGAGCTGAGCCAATTCTTTCCCTGAACTAACGGCTTTCAGTGAAAAACTTGAGGCTTACAAGGCAACCGATATCTTTAATCCGGGATATCAAAGAATATATCAATGCATTGCTTACCGGTTGATGCATCCGGATGTGAAAGAATTGCCTCCTTTGGACCCAAGATTTGTGGCTGGTGTTTTTCCAATGCCAGAGGTGGTTGCTCGCGCTGAGCGATCATTCTCAGACTTGAAAACAGCATTCAATATTACAAAGAGTAAGCTCCCGAATTTGTAAACACTGACTGATATTTTTGCAGTCGAAGTTAATAAAGAGGACAATCGGAAACGCTTCAAACGCGGAGTTGACAACGCGAAAAATATTGAACAGGAGGTTATTTCAGCTGCCGCCGCACAAGCCGCAAATCTCTCTGGTTCCAACCCTTCTGCAACAACTTTCGGTCTAGTTTCAAGTTTAGGAATCACAAGCGTAGGGACTGCCGAGCCTGTGTCAGATTTCAAGGCGATTGCTGTACGTATAGGGTCTACAGAAGAAGGCAGAACCATGCTCGCTGCAGCGATGAATCAAATGTCTGCACATATTATAGCTTTCGTCAAAGAGTCTATTGGATCCCAGTTTTACGACAAAGCTATGTCTTGCATGGTTGCTTTTCGTGAAGAAAGTGTTGATAAACAGATGCCACAAAGGTACAACGAATTTACCGATGAGTTGAAAGCATTGTGCGGAATTGGCGGTGACGAGCGATGCAAAAAATTTTGGGATTTCTGGAAGGAAGCTGCGGCTGCGCGAGATGTTGGGCCAATAACGAATGAGGAAGTGGAAGCAAGCACAGTTACGGCTGATGAGGCGGCAGAGGTGTGTAATCTTTTTTTCTTTTTTCTATGAACACTCTTCCTCCTAGTTTTTTGCGAATGCTAGTAGTTTGCCATTTTCTGTGCCGACTCCAGTCGAGGAGGTTGATGAGCAAGATCTGCTAGATATGTTGGATTAATAGCAGGTCGTAATAAAAAGCTCCGCCCAAAATGGTGCCTGCCATCCCATCCCTACCCTCACCTCCATCAACACCATCGCTCTGTTAACCCGTTGCACTCAAAAGGCCCCGAAGATCAAGAACACCGAAGCACCAAAGGAAAACATCCAGCTTGGTCCCAATGCTCGTGAGGGCGAAAATGTGTTCGGTGTTGCGCACATCTTCGCGTCATTCAACGATACTTTCGTGCACGTCACGGATCTCACTGGTCGTGAAACCATCGTTCGTGTTACGGGTGAGCTGTCACTGAGTTTTTTTTGTGAGCAGTCGACTGGATTCCTGTAGTTGCGTAGTTGCAAGGATTGAGCGCCTGCTGTTGAAAGGATTCTCCAGTCAAGTGCCAGTCGAAAAGGGAGCTGGGCAGTATTGGATTGGGATGATTACCGACACTCCGTCAGCTGATGCAATCGATTTGTTGACCCATTATTTTTTCAGGTGGAATGAAGGTCAAGGCTGATCGTGACGAGTCTTCTCCTTACGCTGCCATGTTGGCTGCACAGGATGTTGCTGCCCGTTGCAAGGAAATTGGAATCACTGCTCTGCACATTAAGATGCGTGCAACCGGTGGTACTGGTTCGAAGTCGCCGGGACCGGGAGGTCAGTCAGCTCTGCGCGCTCTGGCCCGTGCTGGCATGAAAATCGGGCGTATTGAAGACGTGACACCTATTCCTACCGATTCCACTCGCAGAAAGGGTGGTCGTCGTGGTCGTCGTCTCTGAAGAGTTTTCTCGGTTGTTGGTACCCAACGAACCATTTTCCTCGGCTTGCTTCTGTTGATAATAAAGAAATGTCAATCGTAGCGCCATCACCGTTTGTGCCTGGAGAGCGCCTCAAATTTCTAGCACCCTGACAAAAAACATTTTTGGAAACAAATGACAGGGAAGAGTATTACTGCGAGTCGCCAGACACAGCAGAACACAGCAGGGCCGCTGAACCCCATCGTGTGCGCGTTCAATCAGTTCCGCGACTCTTTGAGCAACCCTCCAACGCTACCTCGGTATCAACCTCCTCTCCCGCCTCGTTCAGAAACCTCGCTGCCAATGAGAGAAGCAACAGAGCGCGTACGTCAACAATTTCGTTCACTTATTTTAACCCAAACTGTCCAGTCTCCGCTTTACGACTCTGCAGCTTTGAAAAGCACCCGCTATCACGCCGTGTGCACTGCTCCGTTAGTAAATATAGTTTTCGCTCAGTTCTAACAGAGATACACGCCAAGTGATAACATTCGCGACAGCAAAGGGAAACTCCCGTCATACACTCGCATTGACTACAGCTCCACATGCTCAACACTGGACGCATCAACTTCATCTGCTTGCAACGGTGACCTAAGGCTGTCATTTGACGACAAACGAAGACGGAATGTCGCCCCAATGTCTTCCTCCGCACCAAATATATCATCGCGCAAAGCTTCGAATAAGGGATGCATTGTTGAAATCAAAAGCGATGATGAAAACACCTCACAAAGCGAAAGTGATGGCGACGAAATTGGCAGAACAAAAATTCGCAAAATCGCACACAATGTTCATGACGTTAACGGGGTGTTGGGCAAAGTCATGGACAGGCTGATGAATAGGGGAGAGGACTTGCGTGATTTGCGACGATCTGCAGGTTTCATCTATTTTCAACCATCCGGTGCCTCTTGTTTGACTGATTTTTTTGGTGTTTTTTTAAAGGTCGGTTGGACAATGTTTCCTCGATGTTCCGAAGGAATGGCGATGTAGTTGAGACAGAAGCTTGGCTTCAAAAAATGAAGGTAATGTAAGTTTTATTGCGAATCTATTCCTTAAAGTCAAAATCAGACTGCTTCTCTGATGGAGCTCTTTTTTTTCATAAGTGTCATTGTTGTCTCAGGTGCGTCAGTATCTGTCGGAATTTTCCAATTCACTTTGTTCATTTATTTTAACAGGAATTGCGTTTCTATTGTTTTTGCAGCTGATTGAAAGAATTCTGTTTGGGTACTCCTCTGGTTATCCAACCACACCTCTTCCTGTAAGTGTTAATAATGAAGAAGCACTGGCTAATTTTTCAATCTTTAAGCCCGGCCCAACACCGTCTGGATGGCCTGTGAGTAATCTCTTCTGTATACTTTTTTTGATGACGCATTAGGTACATCAGCCAGGTTACCCGTACCCACCGCCAATATGCCAGCCAGCACCGGCACCAGCACCAGCACCGGCACCAGCACCGGCACCAGCACCCGCGCCCGCACCAGCACCAGCACCAGCACCAGCACCATATCCATCACCTCCAGGATACGTTCCCTTGCCGTATTGGGTTATCCAATCAATGGAGTTGTTCGTGGGGTGCTGTGTTATTGTGTACGTCGCTAAACGTGTTAGCCGACGTCCGAAACGCCCTCGGCATGATGGAGATTCGGATACTGACGAGTAAAAGTGAAAGCAAATAAAAGCAAAAAGTGAAAGTGATCAAAACAGATCTTTGTGAACTTTGTCACACGTCAAAGCTTGCGACTAGATCGATGAAGACACACAACCACCTCCAAAGAGTGTGAGTGTCGGGCCAAGTTAGTCCAGAAAAAGAAGACGACTCTAGCAAACTTCCTTGCTCAGGCATCTCAATGAGTTGTATGAAATCTGACTATAATACTGGCTGGTGGCGTGTTGCTTCAGAAATCATCGTGGGCTGAGGTTTTAAACTCAGGCGAATGGCATGGACGGATTCTGCGAATAGGACGCGAAATAATGGGATTTATACACAGATATTCAGATCAACGATCAAGATGGATGTGCTGCCGCTACCAGAGGCCCATCGCGAGTCGCCGCTGCCGTCCCCCGATCTTCTCCTCCTCCGGTCCGGAACCGTCGTTTCACTTTCCGCGCTTGCACGGTCGAGCTCGCCCCAGCTGCACCATCCGTATGACACACTGCTTGTCCACAATATGCCGCAGAGTGTTCTGTTCAAGGACAACAACCTGTGGCAGGCGGCCGAGTCTGGAAACCTACTCCAGCTTATGCAGTTCAGTACTGAGCCGCTGATTGTGTCCAACAAAATGCTCGGTCTTCGCGGCGAAGTCGAACGCGGCTCGAACGGCGAAACTATTTTGCACGTAGCGTGTTTGCACGGGCATGCAGAATGCATCCGCTGGATTTCTCTTCGCTTCCCTGGTCTTGTCAACGAAGTGTATCGAAAAGGTCGTTTTGAGGGTGAAACTGCCCTGCACCTTGCTGTCGTCAAGAGTGACATTGGTGACACTTCGATGGTGGAATTTCTTGTGCAACACGGGTATTGCTATTCCAAGTGCACAATCTCCGCATTCAGAATAACGCATTCAACTTTACGCTGCAGAGCCCGAGTGAACGGTCCTCGTGCTACTGGCAAGGAATTCAAAAATTTGTATTACGAAAATCAACTGTCACCCAATCGAAACAGAACAAGAATATTTTCTGCTTCTGAAGTGGATCATGGCCGTTTCTACTATGGACAGACAGTTCTTCACTTTGCCGCCGCTTCCTCTAAAGTGAAAATTTTACAGTATTTGATTGAGAATGAACACGACCCCGCAGATTTAACATCCACCGATCAATATGGTAATTTTTAATAATGTCTGCTCTGCTTACAGTTTTACTTTTGAGGAAACAATGTTCTCCACATCCTGGCTTATCATGGCATTTTCAAAAATTTCGATTACATACGAAACAGAAACGACCAAGATATCAGGAAAGGCATCACAAAGATAGACTTAATGAACGTCCGAAACCGCGATGACCTCACACCGCTTCAAGTGGGTATAGCAAGAGGATTCACAGAAGCCCTCGATCAACTCAAGCAGGAAGTTTTCAAGTTTGGAATGGAGACAACTTTTCGCGTTTCGATTGATATTTTGGACCCTTTGATTGAAAACCAAACCACTTCAATTTTACGAGAGACCGGCAAAAGTGGTATAGAGCTCGCAGTCATCAACAAAGACAAAAATATCGTCGCCCATCCCATTATTGATACCCTTTTAAAGTGGAAGTGGACGCTATATGCGCGAAAGATATTCCTTTTTCGGTTCATGCTTATGTGGCTGCTGACGCTATCAATTGTCGTGAGCATCAGCCTTCAGCCTGCATCACTTTTTGAACGACGCTCTTATTCGACATCTACAGTTACTCGTGCTTTTTTTGAGTCTCTCGCCATGATTTCTTCATTGGCTACAATGTTTTGGGAAATTCATGGATTCAGCATACAGTACACATTCTCAAAGTCACAAAAGGGTCTTTTGTATACTGTTAAAGACTTTGGCACTCAAATTTTCCACTATCTCACGGGATCCGAAGTTCATGAAAAAGTACTTCTATGGCTGTGTGCTCTGCTGATTCTCACTACAGCACTGTTAAGGTTTGCTACAGTTTACATGGACTTTGATTCTGCCTTGAATATTGAAAATCTATTTCTCGGCATCGCTGCAATTTTTTCTTGCATTTGCTTAATGTCGTACTCACAAGGGTTTTCATCAGTTGGACCCTTGGTAATTGTCGTCAAACGAATCATTCGAAAAGATTTGCTGGAATGGATGTGGGTGTATCTTCTAATCACGACGGGATTCAGTTGCGCCATGTACTTGCAAATGCAATCTTCAGACGTGGATAATTGGAGCACATTCATCAGTACTTTTGTTTCCAGCGTTCGTTTTATTTTGTCTGAGGCCAATTATGACGATATGGCAGCAAGCCGCATTCCAGTGTTTTCGAAATTTCTCTTTGTTGTTTACCTATTCACCTCGATTGTCCTTCTTGCGAATGTTCTTATTGCCAAACTAGTGGATACGTACCAATCAGTCAGCACAGACTCGAAGCGGGTTTGGAAAGTAGAATTTGCGAGGCTTGTGCTTAGTTAAGGCGTAAAACCTTGTAATGAATTTTTGTTGAAACTGAAGCAACGAGTCCAGACATCGATACAAACCTCTCTTCTCGGGAAAAACAAAAGTACCTTCAGTTTATTGGTCTTTGCGACAAGAAATCAGAATCGAGCACGCCATTTTCGCGCTATTTTCTACTGACGGAACGGAAGGCACAAATAGCTCACGATGTCGGAGCAAGAACTCCAGAAATATCCTTTCCTCTAGTTTCTGCCGATTCTAACCATATCCCACCAACGCAAGCCGTCCGGTTAGTAGTTGCCCGCGATGCACTTGACCGGCGAATCGAGTTTGTGCCTTTTACACATAGAAGTTATTGGCACATTTGGCCATGGTCTCCAACCAAAGTCATCACAGAGGACAAAAATGAAGCTGATAAATGGGTATTGGAATATGATGCTGTGTCTCTGTGACATGAATTGGCAACTATTTTGAGAAGGTTCTCATTTACAATTCATCTGCAAGTCAGTTGAAATCATACAGAATATGTACTTGAGGAGAGAAGTTAAATAAAAGGATACTGAAGCTTTATTCCATTTTTTGAGCCTTTGCTCAAGATGGCCCAATAAGGCTATTTCTATAATATTTTGCAGCACTAGGTATTACAACTTCTGAAACAACTATTTTAACTATTAAAATGCAACACAGACAGTGACAACAAACTGAACAATCTTTGACACCTACTCTAACAACTGCTCAGCTCACTACAGCCATCAGGAGCCTAATGGAACAAAAAAAAACCAACTGTCAGACACAGGGACAGGCAGATTGGGAGATTGAAACAGTGTAAGTGGGCATTTATTTGCAATTGTTTTGTCAAAGCAAAATAAAAATAAAAATGCACAGCTATCGGGGACAGGCAGATGAGGTTGTTGGTGCAGTATATGTGGAAGCAGAAATGAGCAGGGGTTTATTGGTGGTTGTTTTGTTGAAGAAAAAAGGAAAATGCACAGCAGTGGCAAAATGGACAGCAACTGCATAATGGACAGCAACTGCACAATGGACAGCAACTGCACAATGTGTCACAACTGGCACGTTGGTGGTGACTCATTTTGAGTCATGAATGGCAACGCATTGTGCAGTTGCTGTCCATTTTGCTGCTGTGCATTTTCCTTTTTTCTTCAACAAAACAACCACCAATAAACCCCTGCTTGTTTCTGTGTCCCTGCACACTGCACTGACCACCAAATCTGCCTGTCTCCATGTCTGACAATTGGAGGTCTGAGTACAAAGTTGGTTTGGGGAATTCTTGGATTGCAGAGATCTGTGAAGGTAATACTGAAATTTTTCCTTGGGTTATGTGGTAACCAAGATATTGTGAAAATATGAATTTTATATTATTTGTTGAAATACCAGCTCTTGACCAAGAGTTGTTGTGTTTGAATAAAAGAGCAAGCTAACAAAACAAGAACAACTGAAAGGCAATGAGCAGAGTTCAGTGGGGAAGCAAAATGTGGTGTTAACATAGTCTCAGTATTTTCGAGGTT
>JADHYT010000471.1:0-13309 GCA_027604725.1 Entophlyctis luteolus
AAATTACGAATAAAAATCTGTTTTGCCTCGGAATATTTCTTACGAGTTTGGCAGAGCTCGAGGCTCTTCCGTAACAGAAAACTAGTGCCTCTATAGCTCAGTGGTAGAGCGTTGCACTTGTAATGCAAAGGTCGGTGGATCAATCCCGCCTGGAGGCACATTATAGTTTTAGCCAACATTTGTGATTTGCAAGTCTGTGTGCTGTATTGCCAATCTTGGGTGGAACGACAGAAATTTCCGCAAAGCACCCGCTTTTGCAACGAAACAGTAGGAATGGATGATTTCAGTGGCGCCTGGTTCTCACCAAAACGGTTTGGTGGATGGTGTAGTATTGGGCCAAATTGCTCATCGGCACCTTGAAATCTTCAGGCCTCTCAACCTTAGAACAACCGGCGGATGAGAAAATAAAGCACGCATTCGGGATCAGCTGATAATGCATGAACTGTATTGGCCCAACTTGATGCTTTCCGTATCTGCTCCGGACTGCCTCGGGGTTCAATGCGCATGGACAATGCGCGCAAACCTTTCGGGAGCGATTGCGGATACGATGGCGCGGTGCTAGCGGTGACGATGATGGGAGGAGACGTGCGCTCAAATGCATCGGCCCTTGCACGTTGACTTCTTCCCAAATGAGCGCAGCTGCTCCGCGCGACCGCGACCGCGACGGGGACGATGGTCCCGAAAGCCCAGACAGCGTTACCGATAGATCAGCGCTGCTGCTGCGTGCGCGCAAAAAGGTGTGCCGGTTACCGTCGCCCATCAAAGCGCTGAACTTCTGGTTCAGCTTCATCGCTTCAAACAAGCCAGGACCGATGCAGCTGCACTTCGTACAGTCGACGCTAAGCTCGAGCCTGAGCCTGTTGGAGACCCTGCTGTTTTGAACGTTGAAGTCGTCGACTCGTACAACACGTAATAGCACGGGCCGTCGGTTGTCTTCACTGTTTGCAAGATTAACATACTTCTCTGCTTCAACCAATTGCAGGACTCCGACCCCGCCGGATGTTTTCCTTCAAGGAGACCATGTGAATGTGAGTGCCCGTTGAGCTTTCGCACAGAACACTGAAAGCTCGATCACAGGGTTCTCATATACCACAAGTCATTGGCTCCAATCAAAGTCTTCCTTTGCGATCGATCGACAAGGCCAGTCTGTCGTTTTCTTCGGACGAATGTTCAACACGAAAAGTCATCCCAAAAGCATATATAACCGGCGATTTTCCTGTCATCAACGATGCTCTCCGAAATAGACTCGACGGCACAGATGAAAGTAGTGAAAAACAACTTCGAGATCGTGTTGCAGAGCTCGAAAATGCACTTTCCAGATTGGAGGAAGAGTTTTCGCTGGAGCAAAGGTCCCACGATGGAGTAGTTGCGGCATTCCAGCGCGAAATTGCGAGGTTAGATGCTGACCGGGCATGTGAGCAGGCACTTCGAAAGCAGCTGGAAGCTTCGCTGACAACTGCGGATGAGAGCGAGGGCTTAAATCCGAAGGAAAGTGAGATTCGTAAGATGGATTTGACGATTGAAGGGCTTCGTGAGCAGAACAAATCGTTGGTAGAACGCATAAATGATCTGGAATCGAAACGTTTCAGTGAAATTCAGAACGTGGAGGCTCTAGCGACGACATTCTCACCGAAAGCACCAAAGGAGATGAATGCAGCTGTCGCAGCAATTGAATCTGAATCTGAGGTTCAAAAACTGACAGATGCAGTGTCGTCACTGACTCAAGATCTTGAGGCGCTCACTGCACATCACTATGAGCTGACGCAAACACTGAAAATTCAGAAATCATTTTACGAGGCGCGATTGGAAGCAGCTGAAAATAGTGCGGGGGCGACCGCAGTGGCAAAATTCGCGGAAGAGCTCGAAGCACGCGACTACACAATTGCTGCACTGCGACATGAGCTCGAGACGCAAAAGGACCGATTTCACGCGTCGCAAGCAAAGTCTCAGAGTCTTTTGGACGCGCTGAACCGGGCCGAGTCGGAGCTCGCCCGGCTGCGGCTTGCACAAGCCGACATCGGGACCACGATGCTCTTGAAAGGCGCGGATCTGAGAGCCGTTGACGTCATGAAGGCATTGCAAGCACGTAACGACGATCTTGCTTCGGAGGTGATGATTGCGCGCCAGGAAGTTGCAGGTCTTCAGGCAGAGGTCAACCAGCTTAAAATGCGCGCCCTGCATCGGGATGCCGTTGTTGCCGAGGCTGCTGAAACCCGACGCGAGCTTGCGAACGCGCTCGCAAAACATGCGCGAGAGAGCGACGTGTGGGCTTTAAAAGAGCGGTCGCTTTACGCCGCTACGGAAACGCTTCAGCGGGAGTACCAGACGCTTGTCCAGACAATTAGCGACATCAAGAAAATGATTTGGGAAAGCGCTGCAACGTTGCCGGGATGGCACCGCGGGTCGACTAGCGAACGTGCAGAAGACGTTGATGTGTTTGCGTGGGTCGAATGGATGATAGACGCGCAAACAAAATTAAGGCGCGATCTGGAAAGCGCTCATCAGATTATTGATATGCAACACGAAAAGATGGAAGCAATTGTGTCTTCATCGAAAGATGAATCCAACAACCAACCCACGCGTAATGGAAGAATACCCTGGAGACAAGGTTCGATGGAAACAGCCTCGGTGGTCTCATCGTCTGAATCTTTCGATGTATGGTACAAAAACGTTTCAACCCTTTCCCCTCCGCTGGGCTATCATTCGCACAATAATCCCATTGCGGACATAGTCGATTCCAAAGAAATCGCGGATTCAGGCCCGTTTCCTGCCTCTTTGGAAAAGCACCTTGCACCAGAAAAGCTGCAGTCAATGTTAAAGAAGCTTATGTCCCGAAATGTACAACTGCAGCAAAAGCTCATCGCAAGCGAAACACAACTGGAACACCAACTCAAAACGAACACAGAGATTAAAAGAATGCTCGTTTCGGCGACTGTTGGGGAAGACACTTCAATTGAACGATATAATGATGCTTTGGTAGAAATCGGTGAATTGCGGAAGGAAATCGAAGTTTGGCGATCTCGTCATGAGGAAATGGAAGCTGTTGTGGAAAGCATAGTTGTTGATCGCATCGCAAACGGAAAATGAACCTTTTCCTCTCAAATGCATGATCAACACCGTGCACCGTGCTGAAAGGGAACAAACAGCTTTATTTTTCAAAACCTTCACATATATTCTACTCTGCAGAAACCTGTCCCCAGACTCCAATCCACTTTATATAGGATTTGGCTTCACTCCATTCACTAACCGCGGTGTCCAGCATTTCAGAAAACTCTTTGTCGTCGATTCCGAGCGAAAGTTTCAAGAAATCACTCGCGTGGGATGTCACAGTTCGCACATTATGAGCCTGAAGCTGACCGATGTCCCCACCCCAGTTCAGCGGAATTTCAACAACTCTGTGTCCGACATTCTTTAGTTTCTTGCAGGTCGAAACGTATTCAGGCAAAGTTTCAACTTCATTAGAGGTTAATACAGGATTTGTCCATGAAACCTAAACCTAAATCAATGTCCACTCCGCGGAACCCAAGAGCGGCGTTAGCTGGAAGGTGTCCATTTAGAATAAGTCAATAGCACAGAAGCCCGACCTTTGTCGTTGAACAGCTTCGCAGTCGGGCCAGCGTTATGAAGAATCAGAGTTGGCTAAATTAAACGTCATTATATAAGAATTAACAGGGCAACCAACGCGAACCTCAACAAGCTCAATCCAGCCCCCAGGCTTAGTTACTCGCACTAGCTCCTGGACAACCTCTGGCCATTTTTCTTTTGGAACACCAAGGACCAGAGCGCGCTGGTGAACATAGTCAAAAGTGCCGTCAGCGTCTAGAAAGATGCATCGTCAACTGCGATAATAGGCACCATCTCGGCGACTGACTCACATGGAAGGCCGTCCAAAACATTTCCGGCGGCAATTTTTGCGCCACACACAGTTCCCCAGGAGGATGGTTCTTCGGTGATGTCCTTGCAAGGTCCATTCAATGATTGGTTAGAGGAATGCGGAACTTACCACACCGTGGAAGTCGCTGGACAAATTTCCGCCGAAGAAGAGAGAATCCAACCAGAACCCGCTGGCACATCCGACGTCCAAAATTTTGCGGGCCTTGTTGGGAAAGCGCTGTATCTCTGGGGTTACGATGTTACTTTAATTGCGTCAGTGTGGTGTCTTTGCTCGTCGTTTTGAGTCACCTCCCAAAGGCCATCGCCAACATATTGCTCTGGCACACAAAATTTTTTTCATTAATGACCAGAATAAGACTGCTTACCTGAATCATGAGACGCTTCTGTTCGGACTCTTCCTCAGGAAGAATGTAGATTGAGTTCTCAACTTTGTGATAAGCTCTTCTATTGTCTGGATCATTCACAGTCCAGTCAACAGCCTTGTTGCTCGCCACCGTTTGCTGCTCAGAATGATCGTCTCCCTCAGGGGTTGAGAATGCCTGTGCTTGCAGCTTTTCGGCAACAGACACTACTTTCGCGGCGTTTGGTCGGCGCAGTTTTAAGTGTGTAAGAGACTGGTTCTGCCCCATCTTCGGCAAAATAAAATTTTGTAGTATTGAGGTGTCACTGTGGGGGCAAAAATGTTAATCGACAATCCGCCGCATCCACTTACCGACAGGAAGGTTTCTGGGATCCCACGCAAAAAGCAGATTGTCTTGTTGGTTCAGCTGTTAAGATAGAAGGTAACAGCGCAATTACCAGATTCCAAGTCAATCAGTTTCTCAATCGCAGCCAAGATGGGAGATTATTGGAAAAGGATGCACGTTGAATCTTTGTCAGGTTTCCGGACGAAGATGCAAGTTGAAATCTGACGAGTATGAACCTTCATCGTGATATAGAATCAAGATAGAATAAAGAAACCAATTCATCCTGGAACAAAACCATGAAGGAGCTGTTCGCGCATGCGCCATCTTACTGCGAAGAGAACGTGCGCTGTCTCCTCGCAAACGAATCCGCACTGAATGCTGTCGCACGGACCATTCTCAATCATCCAGCCGGTGGCGTCGGCTCGGATTCCGCATCGTTCTCAATGTTCGCCGTGTTTGTATCGAACCCCACCAAAACAGTCCCCTTCTGGTACCAGTCTCGTGCACGCAACTCGCCTAGTCCCGTAATCGTTTGGGATTATCATGTGTTTGCGGTTATGAGAGTCTTATCTGAGAACAGAGAAACAACAAGTTCGTATATTCTGGATCTCGATTCTGTGCTTCCCTTTCCGTGCCCATTCGCAGAATACATGCGTTTAGCATGTCCGCAAGTGATTGATGAAACCTACGCGCGATTTTTCCGAGTCGTGCGCGCGGAACTGTATATCGCAAACTTTGCGTCAGATAGACGGCATATGCGAACAGACGATGGCGGGTGGCTGGCCGCTCCGCCGGATTGGCCGCCGTTCACAGACGAGCAAAACACTTTCAATCTGGAAAATTTCTGGGACATGAAGAAAGAGGTTCAGGGTTCAACAACGTTGCAGTTCGGGACAGTTTATACCCAGGACGAGTTTTGCTCTCTATTTGGTTGAATCTGATACAGAGATTAGAACGATGGGGGTTTATGTTCGCCTGCTCGCAACGCCACGAATCAAAAGATGTTATGAATCAAACTGCAAACAGAAATCCGACAGCGAAAACTAGCACTCCCAAATATCCATGCACAGGCAATGCACCGTTTGATGGTCCGTAGTTGTCTGCGAAAGACACTAGTTGCGAATTTCCAGCGATAACAAATGGAACCAAAGAGGTGCCAGGCAGGGCTTGCCCATTAGCAAAGCATTGACTTTGGCCCGTATGAACGATGCTGTAGTACGCGGGATCTATGCCGTCGCCGACAATTCGCAGTTTGTAGTTTCCAGTTTGCAGGCCAGGAATAGTCCATATGAATGTGGTAGTCGCGCCGTCGAGATTAGTGACGATAGCGGAGTTGTCGTAATATGACGCAATAGTGCTAGCTCCACTTGAGGGAATGTTGGCATAATAGATGGCAATTGACTTGGGAACTGTGGTCCCAACCTAATGAGGCGACGGCAGAGTTTGTGAATCCGAAGGACACGCGACAAACGAAGCACTCACGTTATACTCCCAGGTGATGTTAAGCTTGCCGCCGACGACCGCCGCGCTCTCTGCAAGCACGTTCCCGTTCGGGCTCTCGATGATGATGGAGCCCGGAAGAACGCTGCTGCTGCATGCGACGGAAGAAGCGGCGCTGGAGGATGCGGTTGCGGTGGAGCGCACGGAGATGCTTGTGGCGGCCTGTGCCGCGGCGAGCAGCGCGCGCGCAAGCAGCAGCAGCAACAACATGATGATCCACGCCAGATGCAAACAAGGCGCAAATCTAAGTGCGGTGGCTTACGCGCCGGCGCCTGCGCGACGAGCCCCGTCCCTCCGCGGCCGGCCTTCGCGCGACAGCTACGGACGCGAGCACAACTAAGCACAGGCAGGTGCGGGAGGACGGGCGCATTCCACTCGCGCACACCCATGCTTAACGCGGACTCACACGGCTGCGTACCGCATCAAGCATTCAAAGCTTATCACACGCGGCGGACGCGACGGAGTGGCTGGCAATGCGCCGCCGTGTCAGTCGCGAACGCCGTGGAACCAAATGGAAACGCCCGATAAACACAAAACACACGACTTGTCCACTTTTGGCTCCTGCAAACACAGGTTTCCCTGAGAGGTTAGAGCGCCCCTCGCCCCGGAAAGCTGCCCCTGCACTCTTCGCCCTTGCAGTTGCAGTGTATCGTTGTAAATTTGGACAGCGCGGCGTCGCAAGATGCCTTGGCAATGCCGTGAGCCCCACGGTGCGCTGCTGCTCTGACGTCATCTTAGCTTGCTGCTGGACATGGCGACTCCCAACGATCAATTGTCAATCCAATCCTATGACCCTTTTCCTATGGACCTTTACCATCTCCCTCTTGCCAAAACAAAACAAAGCAAAAAAAAAAAAGACAGCAAACTTAATCCACAAATTACAGCGCACTACTCGAATTTTTGATCCCAACCCTCTCGAAAGAATAAGAAGTCGTAGCAAACTGTCGAGGTCCACTGATTGAAGAAACTCTGAACTAAAAGATGTCTGTTGTCGGAATCGATTTCGGAAATCTCAATTCTGTTGTCGCAGTTGCTCGAAACAAAGGCATTGACGTAATCACAAACGAAGTCTCTAACAGAGCGACTCCGTAAGTATCTTGTTTCTCTCAATTATGTTGCATGATGCATCCAATGCAGCTCTCTCGTGTCCTTTGGCGAAAAGCAAAGATATCTGGGAGAATCAGCGAAAACATTGGAGATATCAAACTTCAAAAACACCGTCGGGGGCCTCAAGCGATTGATCGGACGTTCATTTGAGGATCCGGACATTCTCGAAAAGGAGCAGAAATATGTTAATTGCAAACTTGTTGCTGGCGAGCGTGGTGATGTCGCCGCCCAGGTAACAAACCCATTTGACTTCTCCCAACAGTTCTGATCCATTACTTCGGGAAAAAAGGTCTTATTCGCGGGAGAGTCTCGATCGTTTTCCATGACTCAGATTGCTGCAATGTTCCTTGGATGCGTCCGCGACTTTACTTCCAAGGAGATCAAAATGCCTTGCTCTGATGTGGTCCTGTCATGCCCTGGCTGGTTCACTGATTTCCAACGCCGCGCACTGTTGGACGCTGCCGGAATTGCGGGCTTGAACGTCCTCAGAATCATCAACGACCTGACAGCTGGTGAGGCCATTAAAGTGTTTTGCACAAAACACCGCATTAATCTAACAATTTTCTCAGCTGCTCTCGGTTACGGTATTACTAAGCTGGACCTCCCAGACCCATCTGCCGACCCGACTTCGAAGCCTCGTACTGTCGTTTTCGTCGACATGGGAAACTCGTCGTACCAAGTGTCTGTCGTTCAGTTCGTTAAAGGCAAGCTGGTTGTCAAAGGGTCTGCTTATGACCGCAATCTCGGTGGACGTGACTTTGACGAAAAGATTGTGGACCACTATGTTGAAGAGTTCAACAAAAAGTACAAAATGGACATACGCTCTTCGCCAAAGGCGCTCTATCGTCTTCGCCAGGGTTGCGAAAAAGTCAAGAAGATCTTGTCTGGGAACTCTGTCACGATGCTGAACATTGAATGCCTCCTCGACGACAAGGACGTTAGCGCCGAAGTTCATAGGGCAGATTTCTTTGAGTGGATCAGTCCGCTCATTGGAAGACTCGAAGCTCCATTGCGTGAAGCTTTGGAGTCTGCTGGCATCACAACTCAGGAAGTTGACTTTGTCGAAATCGTTGGTGGTTCGACCCGATTGGCTGCTGTCAAAGAATACCTACACGAGTTCTTTAAGGGGCCGAATGGGGGTTAGTTTCATTTTCCATCTTCAGAATTTGCTGACGGTAGAGCAGAGTCGAAGATTTCGACGACTCTAAACCTTGACGAAGCTGTGGCGCGTGGATGTGCGTTACAATGTGCGATCATTTCTCCAGTGTTCAAGGTCCGTGACTTCTCGGTTCAAGATTGGAACAGTTATCCAATCTCTATCAGCTGGGATGCTTCATTGGTCCCAGGCGTTGCTGGCGAATCTTCAATGGAAGCATTCGGTGTTGGAAATGCCATCCCATCCAGCAAAGCACTTACTTTTTACCGCAAGCTTCCTGAAGATGAATTAGCTCAGAATGGAGGGCGTGTGAAATTTGACATTCAAGCGAAATATTCCGGTGGCAGCTCCGGACGACCTCTAGTTCCGAAAAATTGGATTGGCAATTTTAGTATCACAGGCATCAAGAAAGTTAATGGCGATCCAAATGCGGCTGGAGAAGGTGTTTCGAAAGCTACACTGAAAATCAAGGCTCGCTTGGACGGAAATGGCTTGATTTCGTTTGAGCAAGCTCAACAGATTGAAGAAGTTCTTGTTCCTGTGGAAGAAGAGGAAAGCGCAGACCCAGCAGCGAATGCCGATAAGCCTAAATTTAAGCGCGTTACCAGGAAGCATGACTTACCAATCGTCGTGTCAACATTGGGGGCTTCTGCTGAGCTTGTGAGAGAATGGCATGCGTTGGAGGCTGAAATGGCCGTTGCAGACCGCTTAGTGATGGATACAGCGGAGAAGAAGAATCAACTCGAAGAATACGTTTACTACGCGCGCGGTAAATTGGAAATGGCATGGACCGAGTTCATTCTCGACTCAGACCGCACTGTGTTCCTGTCAGAGCTAACGGAGATGGAAGACTGGTTGTATGGCGACGGTGAAGACGCTACAAAGAGCGTTTATGTGGAAAAGTTGCAGGTACTCAAAGCGAAAGGAGACCCTGTTGCAAGCCGGTATCTGGAAGCTGAGGAGCGCCCTCGAGCCGAACGACTTTTCCGCGAGGCTGCCAACTCGTTCTTGCTCAATTTGGCGGCTGACGACGATCGGTATGCTCACATTGCTGCAGCTGAACTCGAGAAGGCACGAAAAGAAGTCGACGGCAAGCTGGCGTGGCTGAACACACAGATTGCCAAAGTGAACGAACAGAACAAGCACGACGACCCAATTGTTACCGTGAAGCAAATCAATACCGAGAAAGACGCCATGGTGCAGTTCGTGTCCAGTATACTGAACAAACCGAAGCCGGCACCCGTTGTCACGCCGAAAGCCGAAGAAACCGATAACCTGGGCAACACGAAGGAAAGTGAAGGAGAGAAGAAACAGGAAAGCGAGGAGGCCGCGAAGGAAGACGCGAACATGGGTGTAGACTGATCGGAAGTGTTCGGGCGCGAGCACAAGGCTTGGTTCTGTTTTGCCATCATTTTTTTTTTTGGTGTTTTTGTTTCCCTGTTTTGACAAGAGCAAAATTGAACTGAATTGCAAAAACTCGATAACAATACTCGTTTTTTCTTTGTTTCATCGGCTGTGGAAGCGCTGGCACTGCTGATCGGATGTATTGACTGACGGTGCAAAAAATGTGATTCGACCATTCCTTATTTTTTTGAACATATTCAAAATCACAATTAACACCGTGTTTCTCCTTGCATTGATTGGGCAACTCTTACAAGCAGATATTTGCTGAGTATATATCGCAAAATTGCAACAGCAACAGAGCTCTCATGAAGTTTGCGAAGTGTGGGGGTTCATTTGGAAGTCAAATTTTTTGATCACCGGCTGCCGCAGGAAGTTTGTAAAAAAATCAGCGAATGGGGCAAAAACATTCGACCTCGAGAGACAACAAGAGCTTGACGCTGCCGGCTAGAATCGTTGTTTCAACAAAGCAGCCGGAGAATGTCTCTACGCCGCCGGCGCGAAGTGGTGGGGATCAGTCTGATCTCACGTCCATCGTTAGCGCCAAGGCTATTGATTGGAGCACCATCGATCCGGAGAACAGACGCGCGTATCACAACTTGGAGACGTCAATCTACATGCTCCCGGACGAAGAGTCGGAGCAAAAGCGTCTCATGATTCAGGTAACCAAAACAGTAGCCAATCACCGAAGATAAACGTTGTTGTTAGAACCGAGTCTTGGCCTTGGCTTTTGGAGGGTAATTGAATTGTTCTTGTGGTTTTGCATAGAGTCAATCTGGCGACTGCAGGCACATCGTCGTTCCTGAAATCCGCCAATTTCCCAACAAAGCTCGCATTATATTGGACGTTGGGTGCGCAAGCGGGATCTGGATGGAATCTCTCTTCTTCGGTGGCAATCTGCACAGTCGTTTTCATGGAGTGGTGATGCCAGCTTCTGATTACTGCTCCTCAATTTCTTTGCCAGGACATCACGTTGAACCCATCTGATTTCGGAACTGTCTGTGGGGCTGAAATTGCTTCTGGGGACGTCACTCAGACCTTACCATGTACCATAATTTGCACTGAAATTCGCTTCTAAGTTATGCTGCAGATCCTGACAGCAAATTTGATTATGTTCATCAGCGAGCGTTGGTTGCAGGTGTCCCGAAGGAAAAGTGGCCTCATGTGATAAGAGAGCTGATCAGAGTAACAAAGTCCGGCGGATGGATCGAGCTTGTAGAGGTTTACCTGAGTTGTGCAAAAATTTTTTCCCTCGTCTAACCAGCGTTTGAAGTGTGATGCTTCTTTCAAAAGCGTCGGGGAAAACGCAAAATTTTTTTCGGAAAAAAGTGAGTTGGAAAATCGCCCCATACAAACCTGAAATTTTCTTCAAGTGGAATTCGCCCTCAGTGCTCGGGGTGTTGACACCAACTTAGGTTTTGATTTTTTGAGCCTGCTTCGGTCGCGCGTGTGCATACTAAGACGTTGTTTTTTTTCCCCTTTGCAGTCAATAACCTTCCAGACTACGTTTTAGCTTGCCCGAATCTGATAAACTTTGGACACAAGGTCGTGAAGATACCTGTTGGTTGGGGTGGTGAGATCGGGGAGCTTAGTGCGCAGGATGCTCGGAGTGGGTTGGTTCACCTGGGCGATTTTTTGAAGAAATCTCTTGGTGTCGACGAGGAGGAATACCTGAAAATGGTTGGCGCAGCTGCAGCGGAATGGAGCAAAACACAGGCGTATGGCGAATGGGTTGGAGTATGGGCGCAGGTGATGAAGTAGGACTGAGAAAGAATTTGGATGGAAGGTTGTTAACCAATCCCAACTATCTTTGTTAAAGGGCACTTGCAATATAATAGAGATAGAGAGGGTACTAAATAATTTTGTGTGTCACGGATCCTTTGGCAACTTCTCAATGACATCCTGCGCCGCCCCCATCCTTCAGTAAACCAGTGGATGCGACAGCCTCCGCCCGTCGACGCTGAAACACATGGAAACCCGCGCCAGTCCCCGAAAGTACTGCTGCAACGATCCACACGTTCAGCGACATAAACACTGTCATGACAAGAAGCGACACAAATGACAATCCGACATGGTACACTGTTCGCATATTCTGCAGACGCACGACGGAAGCCTTGGCAAACACGTCGGCGTTGACTTGCGAAGACGGTGCGCGTTCTGAGCCAGTGTCATTGCCACTGTGGGCCACGATTGATGCGTATCGAGCCTCAAGCACAGAATACTCGGCTCGCAAAAACTCTTGAAGGAATGCGAGAGAGAAAACGATAATGCAGAGGATAAGCATGTCAAAAGCGGTGGATGTTGCGAATGCTGGGAGCAGGAGCGACGTTTCTTGGCCAGCGACAGTCAGCGGCGCATCACCAACACACGCCACACGTACCATATGAGAACGAGAACAACATCGCCATGGTGCCTTGATGTACGTGCGCAGCAGTAGCAGCCGTAGCGCCGATCGCGGCATCATCTGCCGCGTGTGAGTGCGAGTGCGAGTGGTCGTGTGCCATTTCCTGGAAACGACCCAAATGTCGCACGCCCTCCTGCGCTATCCTTGGCTTCCTGTGCACGCCTAAGATGCCCCACTACCCGACTTTCGGGTGCGGAAGGTCGCGGCCAAAGGGACATACTCATCCAGCTCTAAAAACATGCAGAGAACCGTCATAAAAGGTGGCCCAGAATAATCTTACAGAGTGTTACCTTGCGCGAGTTGCGTCGGGGGCGCAAAACTGCTCGCCGTCGTTGAGAGGATACGCCCTAGTGCATACACATTGAAGCGCTAATCTACGAGCGCGCCAAATTCGACATTATGATCTCGCGACAACAAAAATCACGTGTTTAACAGTTACGGTATTTTCATGATACTTTCTAAGCCCTTCACTACACCCACCATCTCATCAGAATATTGGACTCGGAGCAGAGATGAAGATTTGCTATGGACATCTGTTGGCGCTTGGCATCTGCATCCTTTTATCTGATAACGCACAACTCGTCAATTCCAGAAAAATCAGGAGCCGACGAATCGCATAGCTATCCCGTTCTTCTCCCGTTCAAAATAATTGGAATAAAAAGGATATCTTGATTTAATAACACAGATGAACCCACAAGATTTTTGAAAATCATCGAGAAAAAGTAAATCTTTTGTTATAATGTCTGCCAAGAAAGTGGAGAACGCGCATTGGGCTCGGTCCCTGAAAATACCAGTATCCGCGATTTTACTACTGCAATTTTTGGTTGTGATGGCTGCTATTGCAATTCCGGTGAGTTACAAAGTGAAAAACCGAGCTAAATTTCTTTGGCACGCTTCAAGTTGGGGTATATCTCATTGCATAGCGCAGAAACTATCACATCACAACTTACTGAGGAACTTCTTTCTGTATTGTTGTTTTCAGAGTATAATGTATTGATCGCAGCACAGACAAACATTGATAAAACAGTAAATTACATCAACTTTCTCTTTACACGTATCACCGACGTGAGTACAAGTGGTTCTCTTCCCCAAGAAATCCGCTGATGCAATGCAGCAAGCAAATCTCATTATCCGGGACCCAAGCTTGGACGCTGTTCTCAA
>JADHYT010000472.1:0-13303 GCA_027604725.1 Entophlyctis luteolus
AGTCTCTGAATGCCAGATATCGTAAAGACTACCAACGGACTGCTGAATGTTCTGTCGGCAGGACGACAGCGCTGTTATTTTGGAGCAGGGGTGTATTTTAAATACAATCAAGACCTTGACGGACCACTCGCAAACGGGAGAATGGTTTGAATTGGAGAGAACCATCATATCATTCGGCCGAAAAGTGACAGTATGTCGACGCTGTCCGGCACAAACGATGCTGTTATCAAGAAGACTTCCAGGAATGGGAACAGCCAGTTATGTAGAAGTTCAGACCAGTAAAGGGATTCACGAGCGGGTCGTTGACAATCTCGCAGATTTCCTCAATGGTGTTTGGAGGAGGCATCCAGCGAGTCGGCAGAAGCTGCCAACGCAAGCATGCAATGCTTGGCGCGCCGTGTTTGTGCGTGCCGGGCAGAGTGATACTGCGCGTGACCACAAGAGTGATATTGCGCGCAAACACAAGAAACCGGATCAAAATTGGAGGGCACACGCCCATGCAAATTTTGTCGAGTGGATGCCACGAGTTGTGGCCAATAAAGGCTTGGTGTCAGGATTTCTGGTGCGATAATCATATGAAGCTCGTGTCACTGCTCCTCGCGCTGGCGGCTGCAGGCCCCGCCGTGTGCGGCGGATCGGCGGCCGCGGCGGCGTCCGGCCCGATCAAGAACTTTGTGGTGCTGTGTCTGGAAAACCACTCCTTCGACGCCCTTCTCGGGTGGTGGGCCAAGGGCGTGCCCGGCATGGACGGCATTCCGCCGCAGCCGGCCGCCTGCAACACCCTGACCAAGACCGGCCAGCAGTTCTGCGCCACCAACAGCGGCAAGTACGTGCAGCGCTTCGACCCGGACCACGCCGTCGATGCCACCACGCTGCAGATCTACGGCTTGAATGCCGGAAATTCAACGGCGCCCGTCGGCGTGCCCAACATGTCTGGCTTCGTGGACCAGGCCGCGGCCACCGAAGACGACCCGACGGCTAACATGGAGCCGTCCGGCCTGAACGAGACGATTGCCGCCCAGACCGTCATGAGCTCGTTCGACCCGGCCGACATCCCCGTCACCATCGCGCTGGCGGAAAACTTCCTCGTGTTTGACGCGTGGCACGCGGCCGTGCCCGGCCCCACGTTCCCCAACCGCGTGTCGCTGATGTCGGCCACGTCGCACGGCCTGTACTACAACGAGGTCAGCCAGCTGCTGGCGGGCATGCCGCAGAAGTCGCTCTTCCAGATGTTCGACGACGCCGGGTACTCGTACAAGAACTACTACAACCAGGTTCCGACGGGCCTTGTCTTCAGAGACTTCCGCGACCGCGTGGCCAAGGACATTGCGGAGCTCAGCCCGGCCAAGCACGTCGGCAGCCTCAACAGCTTCTTTGCGGACGCGGCCGCGGGCAGCCTGCCGGCCTTCTCGTGGATCGACCCGATCCTGCTGTCGCTGCCGGGCGTGCCCGCGAACGACAACCACCCGCCGCACGACATTGCGCGCGGCGAGCTGCTGGTCAAGCAGGTGTACGAGGCGCTGCGCGCGTCGCCGCAGTGGGAGTCGACGGCCCTGCTGCTGACGTACGACGAGCACGGCGGCTTCTGGGACCACGTGCCGCCGCCCGTCAACATCCCGATCCCGGACGCCGCCAGCGCCGCGTGCACCGACTTCCACTTTGACCGGGCCGGCGTGCGCGTGCCGACGGTGCTGATCTCGCCGCACGTGGCGAAGGGCTTTGTGCACCAGCCGTCGGCCGCGGCGCCGGCCGCCTTCGCCGACTACTCGGCCAGCATCTACGAGCACGCGTCGCTCGTGCGCACGCTGAACGAGCTGTTTGACCTGAAGGCCAACATCACGGCGCGCGCCCAGTGGGCGGGCTCGTTCGCGGGCCTCTTCAACTCGTCCGCCAGATCAGACACGCCCGAAACGCTGCCGTCGCCGCCTCCCATTACCATCGCAAACGAAATTGCAGACACGGAAAATGAGTGGAGCGAGGTCGTGATGCTGATCCAGAGTCTGCTGTAGGCTGGTCGGACGAAGCAGTGTTGCTGTTGGTAGAAAATAAACTTGGCCTTGGCTGGCATCGCCCCAGCGCGTCCTGTGGCCGCGCTCCCGCAAGGCGCCACGGCCCTTGCGCGTGTGCTCGCACTGCCATCACAGAGGTCAGTAAATCGAGAGTCCCTGGATCTCTGCCGGGGCCAATCGCGGCGTCTTCCAAGAACCGCACAGCCGTGATGTCGGCACGCGCTGCATCACGCCTTTTCGCCGATTGGGTTTGCTGTGGAGCTGTTGGCAGTATCCTGGCACCACGCCCCCCCCTCTCCTCAAGGCTGACTTGTTGGACGCGCAAACCTGCATCAGTGCCCAGCCAGACGCGACGCGTGCAACTTGTTGGCAAAGCGACAAAGTCGGTTGGTTTGAATGGCTGGGCAAGCATAAAATTATCCGTCGGAAGCCTCATGCCTGTGCCAGTGTGACGGAGGGTTCAGCAGCGTTGGTGGCGTGTTGCCGTGGTAATTGAAAGCACTGCTTTCCGGTTCAGGTTTCTCTTCGCTGACTGTTAGTCAGGCGGCAAATTGTTTGTTCTTAATGTGTGTCGTGCTGCTGGTCTGTGTCAGCCAATGGCGATGGTGTATCAGCAAGTGTGAGGTTGTGTGACGAGAACAAAATTGTTGCCAACAACCGCAGCATCGGCGGAAAAAGCAAGATAGTTTTGGTTTGGGGGTTAATTTATTGAATATGACAAAGGAAGTCAACGGTTTATGAAGTTACCAGGCGAATTCTTGGGACCGTATTTGTATCTATGGCTTGAAGTTGTTACCGAGTTGTCACTTTCGGCCTTTGTTCGGGGTGAATTAATTCGGGTGCGGAACGGGAAGTCGTCGGAGAATTTCGCGTGCGAGGTGCTCTTAAAAGCGATTGTTTGTTTTTTCTCCTTTTTTCTGTCGCATTCAAGTGAGTTCACATCCCCCATATCAAACAAAGACCACTTTGACGAAAGCACATCCATAACATCATCTGATCATTCTGATGATCCAATGGTCTATTACATGCATCACCATCTGAGTCTTGATCGGCCCTCCGTCTTTTCGCTTTCTCCTTTTTATTGTCTACAATTCTAAACTATTTCAACAGTGGTAAGATGCAGAATCACTTTGCATCCTTCCTTGTTTTACGGCTAGGACCTGGACTTGATGAAACCAAAAAGTTTTCGCCAGTTCTGCATCTGAACCTATGTGAACGAGAACGACTTTTCAATTATGCAGTTTATCTGATCCTTCCTCGCTGTCTCGCTTCCTTTTCTTTTGGTTCATTTCGTTTTGATTTGTATCTGACTCCATATTCCAGAGATAAATTGTCTCGTATCAGGAAGTTCCAGGTGTGTATTTTATCCTCCATTGCTTCGTTTTGTCAATCAATGATGCTTCTTGTTCTATCCGTGTTTCACCTGACCAAAACCAAGGATTACAATTTGGAACTCTGACTTTTGATCATCTTTTGTTTTTGTGGCTTATTAATGTTTCGTTTCTCAATTTTTTTTTATTAGGCGCGTCTTCTCCAATCTTTGGACAAGATTTAGCTGGAGCTCTGTCTTCGCGTTCTCTTTCTCTTTCAACCCATCTTTTCGATTCTCCCAGTCATAGACAGTATCCAATTCGGTTCGCTATTCAACGTGAATTGGACGATTCCATGGGAGAATACTGAAGCCTTATCTACTAGAGCCGCAATCCTGAAAATGTGGATTGTTTGGTGTCAGAGGATTTGCGACACTCCTGAACCCCTTTCTTTTACTCCCCTTTTCCCTCTCCATACCTTGGTAGCAATTGCAATTTTGCATTTGCTTCCAATTATATCTACACCATTACTCGATGCACCTGATGGCATTTACTTTTTCTTCTGTCTCCTACCGCCAATCTTACTAGGAGTCGACCACGCATGTCATACGTGGCGTCTTACTTTCCTGTTTGGCGAACAGCGAGCAACATTGGGCGGATTCGATGCCTGTCGGAGGGAGTTGGATGTCGTCTAAGCGCGGATGCAGCATGCAGGGCCGCGCAGATCCCGTGCGTGCGTTCTCTAGACCCGTGCAAACATATTTGAATAAAAAAGATCCAAGAAACGAAGAGTGGGCACAAAGGACATTGCCGATGGTGAGAACAAGGGCTCGCACATTCCAGTAACACACGACCAGTCCGTCGTCTTTTACAAGTTCAGGTCTGCACGCGACTTTGACCAGATGGTGTTCGACGGTCTCGGCGTCTCCGTTTTCGACCTCAAGCGAGAGATCATGCTGAAGAAGAAGCTGGGGAAGGGTACCGACTTCGACCTCCTTGTCTATAACGCCCAGACAAACGACGAGTACCCCGATGATAACCAAGTGATCCCGCGTAATACTTCTATTCTGGTTGCTCGGAGGCCTGCCGCAAAACACGCGCGCGGCACTGCACAGCGTTACGTCACGGCTGCTGGCCCACCTGCCGTTGGCACGACTCTATCTACAACCAACTCAACCCAAGCAGCCAACAGTTCCTTTTCGGCTGGCTTTGGCGTCGCAACGAGCGGTCTATTCACGGCAGCATCTTCCTCAGCAACAGGTGCCAACGCAACGTCGTCAGCCGGAAAGAGCAATGCGGACATGACTGAAGAAGAGCGCATGGAAGCCATGTTCAAGGCGCAGGAGACGCAGAACGCACAGCAACTCGACGAGATGGCCTCTACGAGGTTCGGTGCGGCATCATCGTTTCGCGGCGGCGCCAGAGGCGGTGGTGGTGGCTTCAGTGCGCGTGGGGGATTCGGGCGTGGCGGCGGAGTGGAACATGGGTCTTCGGGAAACTATCATGGCGTGGATCCCGCCGGTTTCGCCAACAGGCCTCTTCCGCCGGGATACTTATGTTACCGATGTGGGAAACCTGGTTCGTTCATCGCCTTTCACTGTTCCTTTTCCTTTGTTTGGGAGACACCGTCACTGACCCCTTCAATCAAAACCGCAGGACACCACATTTCACAATGTCCGACTCATGGTGATCCTAATTACGATAAACAGAAACTCAAGCGCACCACCGGGATTCCAAAAATGTTTTTAAAGGAGATCGACGAAAAAGATGCCGGCATCGGAACTGCGAACGGCCCCGAAAGTGGATTGATGGTAACTCATGCCGGTAAAATAGTCGTCGCTACCGCAAACGAGTATGTAAACATTTTATGCTTTTGTTTTTGCATCTCTTTTTCTGTTTTTCTTCTTCGTGTTTTTCTTTTATATACTCTGTCATTGCAAACCATTCGTGCGTGTTGCGTGGTTTCTTCAAATGAGGAGGATCAAACTTTGTATGGAGGTGGCTGGTCCAACTCAAAAGAAAAAGAAAATAATACATTCTCTTGGACTCCAACTCATTTAATACCGTTGGGTGAAATTCGTATGCCTCTTATTATTCTATTATTCGAAGATGGTTGCTCTTCGTGTTTGTCCGATGTTTGTTCCTGATTTCTTGGAAAATTTTAACTCCTCAAAAAAAAAAAAACAAAAAAAAAAAAAAAATCAAAAATCAAAACAGCGACGCGTGGGCGAAATTGTCTTCTTCAGTGCGTGCTGCCACAGCAGCATCGGAAAAAGTATCATCGCTGAGATCGACTGCAACGGTGGGGGGTAATGCCGATGACGACATATATGCGCGATTGGCAACGGCGCCGCGGCTTCGGTGCCCGCTATGCACGCGTGCGCTCAATGCGGCAGTGTCGACCGCGTGCTGTGGTGCACTATATTGCGCAATGTGTATTCGCACGCACATTGTCCACGGATCCGACGACGTCGCAGGCGTTCCTGTGCCCGCACACACCTGTCCGGGGTGTGGTGCTGCGCTAGCGGATGACGATGTTGCGCCGCATGCGGCTGCTCGCCGCGAGATCGACGATGCCATGAGGGAATTCAAAGCTTTGTCTGCCGCGACCGCCTCTGCTGCTGCAATTGCAGCTGCAACTACGGAGAGTTCTGCTATTGTTGCGGCGAATGGTGTGGATGGAAAGGTTTCCGAAATGCCCCAGCTGCCGCAGTCACAACAGACCACACAGCCCTCCAACAACGGCCTGCGTTCGCGCGCGTACAAAATTGTGGAAGATTCACCCGCACAAGGCGTGAACGGCACTTCGTCTGATCATTCGGGGTCTGCAATCCCTGTAATTTCGACTCCCCAGCAAGATTTCGGTGGGCAGTCCGGTGCTGGTGGTGCTTGGCGCGGAAGCAACAGCCGGCCCAACGAAGGATTGGCGGCCAGATGGGGTTCTGGCAATTATGGCAACTACCGCAATACGTACCAGGCTCCGCCAGTGCAGCCTCAATATCGCGGCTACGCACAGCCATACTCTGGTAATTTCAATGCCCCGCAAGGTTATGGGCACAATAATGGGGTGTTCACAAACCAAATGGGGATGTATGGAAACCAACTGTGGATGGGCCACAGTAATAATCAAATGGGGACTATGGGTGCGACCATGGGAAACTACGGTTATAACAACGCCCGAATACCAACTTATGGCAATGGCAACTTGGGGAACGACAACTTTGGTGCCAAAAGGAAGCGGGAGGACGAAGAGGAGAAACCTCCAGGGGCGGAATAAATCCTTATTACATCCACTGATTTTATTATCACCCTATAGATCTGCCTTCACACACAACTGCCGGTTGTGTAAATCTTTTTCACACAACGAATGCTGATATGAATCAGCAGTTGAGCTCTTGTGAGACGTCCTAATGTCAACTCCGAGTGGTTTGGCCTATTGTCCAAAATACCACGTGGTGCGAAGATAAATAGTCTCTTGTTGCGGTTCTCTTTAATCAGTCAAACCTAATGGTGCCCGTTGCCGTCAGGTTTCACCAGCACCACCGTCAGGTTTCACAAACCGTTCATTTGAAGCGGCCTATTTTACGAGAGAAAGACACAGGCAGGTCAGGCGAAGTAAACAGGGAACAAACGCAAGTGAAACAAGAGGGCGTGGTCTCTTTCAAGCCTATTGATATCGTCACGGCGAAGCAGGTCAGCATCACCAGCCTGCGAAGCCTTCGGCGAGACCCGACGGGCGGCGGCGTGGCCGAAACCACGTCACCAGCACGCGTGGGTCACATCCTCGAAGTGTTATAATCTTTGACCTGAGGAAGGAAGGCTGTCGAGGCGGGGAGGTGGGCACCTGTCAAATGTTCTGGATTGTCGGTGGAAATCAATTCGACTGCGTGAACAGTGCAGAACGGCGCGGGCTCCATGGGCCGTCTAAAGATATTCAACCGGCGGATTGCGCTAGCTCCTGACGACGTCTATGTCCCCGCGGCTTACGCTGTTACGCTGCACTCTATCTGGTGCCGCATCCTTATTGCGTGGCTTGTTGCCCTCCCTCTTGATGCTGATGCTGATTCAGGCTTGCGTCCATTGCCGTCGTGTACGCCGTCATCCACAAGGACTGTAACATTAGTCCTGTCCTACTTGATTTCCTGCTGACGTTGCTTGTGACGCTCAGTGTCCAAGTGCCTCTCGACATTGCCATGATGGTGCTATCCATGAGCGGAACCGTCGGTAGAAAGGGGCCCAGACGCTATGTCGGGTGAGCCGAACCCTCTGATGAAAATCAACTGAAATATGTTTTCTGGCTTCGTTACGTCCTTCAATCCAGAGGCCTTGTGCAGATTTCCGCATTTGTGCTCGCTTGGGAGCTACTGCTCGAATGCTTTGGAATGTACGTTGCATTTGGTCCGCAAAACTTCCTGTCACCGTACCAAGACCCGTCATGCACTTCCCCAATGGATCCGTCGAGCCCCGTACTTGTTCATATGGTCGTTATTTGGTCGATGCTGGCGATATTCTTTTACTTCCTTACCATGGCGGTTCTTCTTGCAAACAGCGAACGCAAGTCTGGTTCGAAACTGGACGAATATATTAAAATCTGGCAAGGTCGGCTGAATTTCATTGTCGGTTCTGCGGCACTGGTTGATTCAGACGTTTTACGGGATGTTGCCACCGAATTGGCATCTTATTTCAAAGGTTGACTCTGTTCCTGTGGTAGTGACTAACATCAATTCAAGATTTTGATTGGGCCGCGTCCGACGTCGCTGTTGGCCTTCTACTTCTCAAGCGCGAGCAAAAAAAGATCACAGAGATCCGTCAAGCGCGTCGTATCCTTATCGAACAACCAGAGGGCTTTCTTGTTCCAGCTCTTGAAAACCAAAAAGAGCGCGAAGAGCTGGCTCGCGTCCAAGGAGAAGAAGAGAGCAGACGAATGCTTCTTATGAACGGAGGACGTATTGGCTCCGGTGTTGGAAAGTTTCTGAAAGGCGGATTGAAAATCATGTACCCGAACAGTCGATCGAACTCCAATGTTTTGACCGTATCCGGTGTTGTTGCTTCTCCATCTTCGGATAAGCTAGAATCGCCGAGAGACGGGGCAATCGCAGCTGCGACTCCAATAGTGTCACAGCTTGAGGAAGACGGCCATCCGAGGATCCAAATGTCCAAGACAGGAAGCACATTCACTTCACCTCCCAGAAGTCCTGATCATCAGATACCTCTGCGGAGTGAAGAAGACGAATCTGATCAGGGAGAGCAGTGTGACCCGAATGCAAAAGTCAGATCGAAATTCAGTCTTTCTAATCTAAGATCGCCAAGCTTTAAAGTTCCAGCTATCCACAATGCATCGTCGCCGCGATCGAAAAGTCAAATCCGATTGTCAAAACCAAAGGCGCAGTTCCAGCCGTTCCAATTTCGGAAAAGGCAACAGATGGGAAACCACAGAAGTAAAAAAATAGTCAATCACGGAACTGTATTGAGGGAGGAAATTGACGATATTCTATATTTTGCAAGATATGCGGAAGTTGTATATACCCCTGAAGAAATCAACATGATTTACTCTGACCGGTTGCACTTTCATGCAACGGACAACGGGATTTACCGAAGCCCTTACTTGATTGTCCACGATGTCGAAACAGATTCAATTGTGATTGCAATCCGAGGAACATACTCTGCTGCGGATGTCTTGGTAGATCTGAAGTTCGATGTCACGAAAATTTCTATCCCCGATTGCGAAGGTGACGATGATCATCTCGCACACAGCGGATTCCTTAATACGGCAATGAATATTGTGGGCGACATCAAACGTCTGAACATTCTACATCCACTGCTCAATGACCCCAATAGCGAGTTTCACGGTTTTAGCCTCGTTGTTACCGGGCATTCACTTGGTGCTGTAAGTACAGAGCATAATGGATGCTGTTGCTGGTCTAATGAGGCATGATTTTGCAGGGCGTGGCCGCTCTCGTGGCAAATATGTTGCGGGAGGATTTTCCTTCGACTTGCTGCTACGCGTTTGAGCCCCCAGGCTGCATCGTGAGCGCGCGAGCCGCAGAGCATTTTGAATCGTTTTGTACCTCCATTGTTATGGGCGATGATGTAGTAACTCGTCTATCGCGAAATACGTTGGAGATGCTCAAGATGGACATTGCGCGCCATATTGCAAATTGCGACGAGCCCAAGTGGAAAGTGTTCGGGTCTGTGCTTGCTGACAGATTACTCTGCGTTTCCGGTAAAAATAGCACGTCATCGCGACGCCGAGGTGCTAGAAGCAGTCGCCCTGGTCTGTTACATCGCAGAACCCCTTCAGGGCACCTGATACCTGAAGATTTGGCCAAGTTGAAAAGGCGGACAAATAGTTTAAGGGCCGGCAAGAATGGTGAAGAAAACCCCTTCACTGATTTTCAATTGCCAACTCCACCGAGTAAGTTTCTGCACTGTTAATATCCACTAACTTGGCAAAAGTGTATATACCCGGCCGCATTTTGCATATCGAAAAACTCAGAAGACCACCCCTTAACATGAACCAAATTATGGGCCGTCAAATTAACAAAGTGAAAGAAGCCACCAAAGCAGTTGGAAATAACATTCGAGCTGGTGCCGAGGGGATTGTTGATTTTATGTATGAAGGGGCAGAAAAGATCAAAGACGGTGTTGGAGAGATCGGTGATTTCATTTTGGACGGTGCTGAGGACATAAAGGACGCTGTACTGGATGGCGCAGACAAACTTCTTGTCAATACTTCGCGTGTCATCGGAGGTCCATCGGGAGCAAGCGACCCGACTGCGGACGAGGAAAATGCTGATGCCCCGCAGGATTTTGAATTCTTTGGCAGAAAACCGTCAAGACGACGGGGAGGAAGCTTGGGCAACATTTTGACGGCAAACCTTCGTGCGAAGGACGACATGGACGATATGTCCCCAAAAAGTGTTGAAAATGTATCTCCCGTCGACGCTGACGGACAATCGCCAACGCGTGAAGCGAAGCCTGGGAAAGGAGTTGTGATTGAAGAGCCAGTCAAGCAAAAGGAGGAAAGGAAGAGCAGGCGACGACAACGCAAATTGGATCGGGCGCGGTCTGCCGGAAACATTCGATCGCGGTCAGGACAACGTGCCGCTGATAATGCTGGTGGCTTTGAAACTGGTGCCGAGGACAGCGGAGCATCGTCAAACGACGAGGAGGAAAATCATCGCAGGGGAAGGTCTGCGCGACGGTTTGGTAAACCCCGGGCCAGGGCGCAAAGGGACGCTGACGGTGCAGCAACGGATACCGAAGTCTTTTCCGACAACGAACTGGCAGATCTTGGAGGCAGCAGGTTCGTATCCAAACCGGATGGAAAGCAAACCCTTGCTGGACTTCTTGGGAAAGACAATTCAAACAAAAGTGGGGCGACCAACAGCAACAAGAACAAGCGCAGCAACAGTAAGTCGGCCGTCTTAGGACCAAGAAAATCAGCAGAAGCTTTGGGCTCCAATCCTTCGTTCAAACCCCGTGCGCATAAGGACGCTGTACCATCCGAATCGATATCCGGCCGCGTTGTTCCTTCCGGGGAAAGCCAGCTTCTGGGTTCAACACCCATAGTGTCGACGCTGATCAATGCCAGCACACCTGTCAAATCCACACCAGTCACTCCGGTTGAAAACGGTGTCCGGATGTTGTCGACCAGCGCAGGCGAATTGAATGCAATCTACGAAGAAGAAAGCGATTTAGAACTGACCATGCCGTCCAAAGTCAATGGGCCTACTGTCAGCATTGCCCAGGGAGACCTTCAGCTTTCGAAACCACAATATCCTCCAACTACCAAAATTCCCGGTGCTCCCGCAGGACCAAACATCCATGGAAAGTACCATTATGTCCCTCGCTGGGCGCGAAAGGAGGAATTTCAAGAAATTATAGTGAGCCGCAGCATGATTGCCGACCATTCTCCTTTTGACATGTTACGAGAGGTTAGTGTCATGGTTTTGGAAGAGCCTGACGGTTTCCCAGTTTCAGGCGGCTCCTCCTGGCTCCGTTTTGGGATTGGTGACGCGAGATTGACAGGGTTGAGCGGGAGCGGAATAAGTTGAGTTTAGTGGTTGTGATTTTCTTGTGTTATGCCGAAATAAAAATTATTCATTTGACCCCTACGTGATTTGAACACGCAACCTTTCGCTTTGGAGACGAACGCGCTACCGTTGCGCCAAGGAGTCCCTTGCATTTGAGGGAACAACCTCAATTCGATATTCTTTTTTCAACTTTTCATGATTTTATTTTATGTGTCTGCTTAACCACAGTCGATTTTGAAATCATCTCATGATGATATGTTTCTTGACCTTCTAGAACCTTCTCTTTTCAAAGACATAAGATCGCGGAGTTAACATTTAAGGGAGAGGGGGAAATAAAGATTTATTGTATTTGAGCTTGCACCTCCAAACAGCCTGATTCTCAATCATCTGGTAGCACCGGAACATTTCACTGTTCACGCAAGACTCTACTACCTCGACTATCAAAATGTCTGCTCCCACAACTGAGGTCTCCATTGATCATGCAATTGTGAACATCCACACAATGATTGACACACTGCATCAGGCAATACAAAACCTCACAACTGACCACAATGTCCTCCAGAATGAATTACAAACCATTTGAGCTGCACCCCCTCCTGCAACTGCCTTGCCAACTACTCGTGTACCAGATTTCAAGATGCCCTCTATAAAACCGATCAAATTCATGGGCAATATTAAACATATGCCTGCTTACAAACTGCAGAATTACCTGGATGACTACCTCGAGCACTCCCTTGAGATGTCCAAACTCCATAATTTTGAATCTGATCCCACAGACATCTTGTACATTGGCCAGCCAACATATGTTCAATTTGTTTCTTCTGGACTTGCTGACCAAGCACGTACTGCATGGCACCACCTGCCAGCACTAAGATGTGAACTAATGAATTGGGAAGACTACAGCAGATGGATTCTCAATACTTTCAGATTGTCTTTGACTCTTGCACAAGCTGTCAAAGCCCTGGCACATTTCCAAGTTTCATTTGTGCAGATCATCCAGCACTGTCAGACCCAGGCGCACTGACAGAACAAACCTTTAAGATCAGACTTGCTGACAAGATGATAATTGCCAGCAAGAGAACAAGAGAATTGGAACTGACTGTTGGGCAAGCAGTGTTCCATGATAGCTTTGCTTTTATCACAGTACCAAATTTGGCATATGACATTATCCTAGGAAAGGACTGGTTAAACAAGCACAATCCTTACATTGACTGGCCATCAAACACAGTAACAATTGGGCTTACCTCCCTTATTTGCAAACTCCCTAAACCTCTTGTGGAAGTACTTTCTGCAAAACAGTTAACGAAACTTCTGAACAAACAAAAGTTAAAGAACGATGACTTCATAGGAATGCTCTCACCTGGACAGGACCTCACAAACATGGGAAACTCTTCTAGCACACACCCTAATATCAAAACTTCAAAGGATAGTGATGAAACTGACCAAATTGCTCACACGAGACTACCTAAAGAAATCTTAGGCATCATTGACAAATACCCCAAGATCTTCCAGCCATTTGAAGGCTTACCTCCAAAACGTTCAACTGACATCCATATTGAAAGTGAACCACATGTAACGCTGCCGTTTTGCCCAATCTATCCAATGGATGAAAAGGAGCTTGCCATGTTGAAAGAAGAACTGACCTTTCTCTTAAGCATGAGTGGATTTGGAACTCAACTTCTCCGTATGGATCTCCGATATTCTTTGTCAAGCAGAAAAACAAACTCCGACTTGTTTTCGACTATCATGCAGTCAACAAGATAACAAAGAAAAATTGTGCAACATTGCCAAATATTCTGGAGTCTAACACAGCCCCTGAGGCATTGATGAGATTCTCTGCAGGTTCCCAAGTCACTTCAGATATTGGGTACTGTTGAAATACCAGCTCTTGACCAAGAGTTGTTGTGTTTGAATAAAAGAGCAAGCTAATGAAACAAGATTTCTTGAA
>JADHYT010000474.1:0-13191 GCA_027604725.1 Entophlyctis luteolus
GGTAAATAAAATTGCTTTGTGTTCTCTTTGTGGAGAATATTCCAATATGTGGGGTTTTCTGTTTGGAAAAATTGTGCAAAGCTTCCACTCACCAAATATGGAATCCTGACACTAACACTTTGAATCCTCCTGATTTGCGTCAACTCTTTCAAAAAAAAACCCCCTATTCTCATTTGTCAACACAAAAATAGATCCAAGACAATACCAAACAACAAGAAATGTGGTAATGCAGAATAAATTGTAAGTCCCACACTTTTTCACTGACAATATTCACACAGTGCTTGGATATATCTGACAATCATTCTAATTTTTCACCTGGAAAGAAATTTTATGAAATAAAACCCCAAAATGACTTGGTTTTACTGCAGGAATTGCAGGGAAACATTTTGTATTGAGAGAACAGGTTGCCATGTTAAAGATTTGTAGTTTATGCTGCCAAACAATATGTATTCTGTTACAACAAACCATCAGGCTATGGAGCTGATGATAATCCAGCAGAGATCCCATAAGTATTAAAAATTTTCTTTATTGTTTCAAATAAATGCTGTCCGCAATGTCAGGGAGCAATCAACATCTCCCACCCCCCGTGAAGCGGTCGGCTTCTTCGATATCGAACTCGGCAGACGCTGTATTTCCCGCGCCGCCTGGCTTGTCCTACAAAAACGTGGCCGTTTTCGCCCAGCAAGTTCAGCAGGCCCTCGATCAGACTCTCTTGCCTGCGTCAGTCTCTGCAAAAAGAGCCAAAGTAGAAACGCTGGATGCTGACGGCGAGATTGCGACGCTGCTAGATAACCCAGACTTATCATTTGTATCTCTTCCGTTGGTCTCGCCTCATAAACTGAACTATCCACTCGAAGTTGCACCTGATAACTCTGTGTTTGTCATTGTCAGAAAATCATATTTGCTGTTAAAGGAAGCCCTGCTGGAATTGAATACAGACGACTATGCAGGATTGTACTTGCGGTAAGTCTCTCTTTGCTTTCTTATCGAAGAGTTTATTGACCTCTTTTCAGTGGACCGACTGGCGTTGGAAAGAGTTATCTTCTCTACGTATTGGCTGCTGAACTCCGATTTCTTCGCAAAACGCATCGAGTTACTTACATCAATGACTGCCAAGCATGGAGAGTTGACAAATTTGGATTTATTCTAAGGGAGCTGGTGATGACGTTTTTTGATGAAGGAGAAATCGGCGGGAAAACTATTATTTAGTGGTGTGATGCTGTTGCTGGAAGCGATGAGGAGGAAATGATGATGAGGATGATGTTGGAACTCATTCGCCACGTCAAAAAGAAGGGATTGGAGTGGGTCATTATTTGCGACCAGCATAATGCTCTCTATGCTCACCCTGTTGTCGTGCAGCAATTTCCTTTCAGCATCATCAACTATCTTTCAAACAACTGTGACTGGAATATCAAAATTATTATCTCGGCGTCTGCAAACAACGAGGGCCATCCTACCGAAATGCGTGGATGGCTTACACGCGACATCGTACCTCACAAATTTGACGATAACGAGTTTGCAATTTGGTGCAATCACTTTAAGCTCCAAAGTGGTGAAAAAGTCGACCCTAAATCGGATGACGCAGTGAACGCTGTCTATTGGACTGGTATGTATATGATTCTTTATTTTATCGTTCTCGTTACATTTGTTGCTTAGGTGGTGTCCCGTACGAGTTATCTCTATTGTGGCAGCAACTACCGGCTTCTCTTATTGACAAGACAAAGGAGTATCGAATAAATCGAACTAATGAGCTGTGGGCAGCTCACGGAAGGTTTTGCCGCAAACTAGATTCGGTGGAAAAGCGAAATCTCGAAGAATGTACTGTTCGCATGGCTCTCGGACTGACTCGCCCTGATGGGTTGGTTGGCTTAGACTGGCAACTTTTTGATATCATTCGCCAACCCAAAGAAGGGCACCCCGATAAGTTTGATGAATTTATCGTGGCATTTAATCCTGTTGCCCGGCGTTCATTAATGGATTATCATGGTCAAGACCTGCTGACATCTCCCTGCTTGGTGACTGAACTCGTCCTGTATGGAAGCCGCACTCAGGACGAAGGTCGAATTGCCGAAAAGTACTTGGTTAGTACAATGGAACTTCTCAAAAAGTTCTCGTTTCAGTATGCTAAAAAAACTGTGGGGGGTTTATCAACCGGCATTCCGACACGAAAATCAATTGATCTTGTCGAATTTATTCATTTTTCAGGACAAAACCTTCCACCGTCGTCGTCTTTCAATCGAAAATGCTCTACCTATTCGTTCCGGAATCTGTGGCTTACCCCGGCTATGGCTTTTTCATATGGGACTCAAAGTCATCAGAACTGTTAGCTTTTCAAGTCTCTGTCGTAAAACCATTCTACGAGCACCCAAAATTTGACAGCACAGCTGCTTCAGAAAACTGCCAGAATTGGAGTGTGTTCTGTGATGCAAAAGCTGTTCATGTTTATTGGGTGATTCCTGAAGGTTGCATTGGTGGGTCAAAAACCAAGAAGGCTGTGGGAAATAATGTTGTCTTGTTTGAGTCTCTTTGGAAGGATTATCCTTCCTTAGAACGTCTTGCAATTCGGAAACAGCTTTCTGAATAAACCAGCACCAAACAAAGCGTTTGGGGCCACTGACATCAGGACAATTATCTCAAAAATTTCAACGGCATTGCTACCTCCGAACGCTCCAACTGCAGGTCCATCTGTCATCTAGGAGAACCACCCACGTAGGGACACGTCAAAATTCACCATGGAATCCAGTGAGGTTTGAACCTGCAGAGAATCTCATCAATGCCTTGGAGGCTGTGTTAGAGTTTCACCAACGCTATCCAGATAAGCCAGCAACAGTTGGAACCTGGTGCCTAAGGAGGGGATGATGCCATGATTGGCACGTCAGCGGTAACTCATTTTGTGTCACAAATGAAATCATGGCCAGCATCGAGAGGGATCTTGGCGGAATGCGCGAGGCGCTTGCTGCGCTGGTGGGGAGCCAACGAGACAGCACATGTAGTGCTGGGCCGCCTGGATATTGCCTCAACAGAACCATGATCGAATTCAAATAGAAAGTTGGGATTTGTACGAGCAGGGTCTGAGCTATACTTGTTGTAACTTATAAGGCATTTAAGGATTTGAGAGGCTTCAAAATTTTTTTTTGCAGTTACGAAGTTGAGGTGGTGTTTGGTGTTTGAGATAGAAACGTTTCACATTTTTTCGAAATAAGTTGCTTTTGTACTGATGAAGTCAGCGAAGTCAGGAGAAGAAAAGGGACAACAACTTGTCTGGGATATCCGCAGTTAGCTTGCAAGTCTTTTCGAACAAGTCCGTCTTCAAAAAAGGTCTGCATAATGCAGTGTGGTGACAAAAAATTTTTGATTGTCAAAGCAAAATTTTTCTTCAATGAAGGCTAAAAACAACTCTGCGAAATGAAACGCAAAATAAAAGGAGCTTCTTTCCCGTAGGATTGATTCTGATCTCCTCTCATCACAAAATGTATGCAACACACCCGACAACGAAATATTTGAGAGACGGTATAGTCCTGCTCCTTCGCTCAAATGGACCAAACAAATAGAAAGGAAAAAAAAAAACAAAACAAAACGGAATAAGAAAAAAAGAAACTCAAAATGTCAGAGCGGCGGCAACGAGACCAGCAAGTCCGCCAACGAGCATTTTAACTCCAGATGAATTCAAGTTCTTTGCTGTAGTAGTAGTCATCGAAGTTACGGGAACGACGGCGGCCGGGGGAATGGTAGTGGTAGCAACAACTTGCGGAGTACAGGTCTGAACGGGAGTACAGTCGACACAGCCGATGGCAGCGACACTTCCAACATTGTTGGTGGGAATTTGTATTTGAAACTTTCCGTATCCCTTGTCGGTGATGCAGACACCACGGGCTTCAACGAACGTGCCATAGACTCCGCAGACGGGCGGGGTCCATACCATGACGTCAGACTGACTCTTCACTTTGGCAGCGTCATCCAGGGTAGTGGTGTGTACAAGGGTTTGACCGCACTGGTATGGATACAGCATCATGTTAAGACCGGCAGAAGTGAAAGCTCCAATGCGACGGGGGAGGGTGGAGCCGGTGGGGTAGTCTTGCATCCACACGATCAAACCAACTAAGGTAGGCAAGCAGAAGGGTGAGTACATCACGACGACAACATACGAAAGGGAGCACACGAACCCAAGTTTTCACCGCCCAATGTGGACACGACGAGATTGTTGGAGGTGGCCGAGTAGGCGGCGCCGTTGGCAAACGAGGCAGTGCAAAGGCTCTGGGCCGAGTAGTTTGTGCCGGTGAGATGGTGGTAGCCAGCGAGCTTCGCCTGGGCATCGTCCTCGACAAGGAGGGGGATGACATCGCCGAGAGACTTGGGGCCGCCCATGGCCAGGTCGTCGAGGTCGCAGATGTAAGGCGGGATGAGGGAGCCGTTGGTGAAGGCGGCGACGCGGGGGACGAGGCCGAGGAGGGCGCATGCGGCGGCACAGGCGGTGGCGACGAGCATCGATGGGGAGAGGAGAGAGTGGGGTGGGTGTGGTGTGGTGTGGTGTGTCAGGGACACAAGAAGCAAGAAGCAAGAAGTAAGAAGTAATAAGGAGGCAGAAGTGCAACTGTGGAAATCTGATCTGAGTGAACCCAAACAGCCAATCAATGAGTTTCGTGCGAAACAAGAAACACCAAATGGAAATGAATGAGTGGCAACCCAACTCCATAATGCACTCACATGCCTGGTCGCGTGTGTGTCACCCAGTCGTGGCGTGTCCCCGGCACCTATCAACGTGCCACTCCACTCCACTCCACTCCACATTCCACCCATCCCTCATTCTTCCCGCCTTCGCTTCCCCTCGCCTACTCCACTACCGGCACATGCTCGTGCTTCCACCCTGTTCTTGCTCCACATACTCTTACCCTTCTTTTTTTGACCACTTCCCGAACCCTTCCCATACTGCGGAGCCACGAACAATTGTTAATTGCAGATTGATTAAATCTTGAAATGCTTGCCCATTTCAGTAACAGAAATCAAAAATATCTTTATGAGCCCGGATATCCTTTCCGACTGCTATAACTCAGACCGACCACTATTTTGTGGGAATTTTTTGCTTCGGCCGCGGAAGTTTTTTAAGGTTCTCCAGAAACAATATAAAAAAAAAAGAATAAAAAACTGAAACAAAATCAATTAGTTTCACTTAACAGGGAGGGAAAGAATCTGTTTGGAGAGTAGCAAGAAACAACAGCAAAAAAATTAGACAACCATGCGTTTCACGACTTGCATAGCGGTTGCCTTAGTGGCGGCATGTCAAGTAGCGGCCTTCACGAACGGAACGCTCATTCCGCCATACATTTGCGACCTGACTGACCTGGCGCTTGGAGGGCCGGCTTCCCTAGGCAGTGTCATTCCGCTGCTGCAGGAGGACGACTCTCAGGTCAAGATTGCCGGTTATCACAACTATGCAAGTGCTACCGGAAATTATGCCGCACAAAATCTTTGCACTGGAGCGCTGGCAGCTGGACAGACCGCATACTCGGCAACCACAAACGGAATTATCGTTAAGACGAATGGTGGCGAGGCATTGGGTAAGTTTTTAGTTTCTGTTTCACATTATTCTTTTCTGAACTAAAAAACAAATGCAGTTGGCTTGATTGTCTGGATGCAAGACTATCCCCCAGGACAGACGATGCCGAGACGTATTGGGACTTTCGAGTCGGCAGGGCTGAATATGCGCGTGTATCCGTACAAGTGCGGAGAGACGCTGGTACACTCGAAGGCCCTCGACGACGACGCGGCTATCATATCGCAGAGCGACAAGATGATGTGGGTGGCGCCGCCGGGCGGAGTGTTTGGCACCTTTGTCGAGGTGCGCGGGGTGTGCATTACGGACAAGGGATACGGCAAGTTCCAGACGCAGATTCCCACGAACGGCGTCGGAGCAGCCGCCATATGAGCATTTTTTTTTTTTTTTTTTTTGTTTCTGTGTCCTTTTGATTTCGTTTGGATGAGTTGTTGGCGTTATTCTTGGGGTTGTAGTGTATTTTTGTTGCGAAGCGCTTTAGCAATGGACATTCATGCTTGGATGTGATGTGGTGACTGTATACTCTGTCTGATGCTCAACACTCGTGGGGTGTGGATGTAGCTGCGTGTGTGTGGGCTGGGATCACTGCGACGACCCGGCCCAAATCAATGACTTTCTGCCAAATTGATTTCTGCTTTTGTTTCTCGTCCGTCATCGGTCATCGGTCGTCCAATTCCTGCAGAGACTCAGTTTCAGCCAAATGCTCCACTTCGCAGTCGCCCTCGTCGCCTTGGCTGCCTCCCGTGCTGCCGCATTCACGAACGGCACCCTCATCCCGCCGTACATCTGCGACCTTACTGACCTGGGCATGGGCGGCCCCGCCTCCCTTGGCAACGTCATTCCCCTGCTGCAGGAGGACGACTCTCAGGTCAAGATTGCTGGCTACCACAACTACGCAAGCGCCACCGGCAACTATGCCTCGCAGAACCTGTGCATGGGAGCACTGGCCAGCGGCCAAGCCGCTTACTCGGCAACCTCCAACAACTTCATCGTCAAGACCATTGGCGGCGAAGCATTAGGTACGAGGCCATCATGCTTTCGTTCGTTTCTTACCATTCTCCATCTGTTATCACAGTCGGTTTGATTGTATGGGTGCAAGATTACCCTACCGGTTCCACCCAACCGGTCCGTATCGGCACAATGGCGTCTGCAGGCCTCAACATGATTATTTACCCGTACAAGTGCGGTGAGACCATCGTGCATGCAAAGACCCTCGACGACGAGGCCGCTGTTGCGTCGCAAAGTGATGTGTTCAACTGGATTCCGCCGTCGACCGGTGTTTTTGGCACTTTCGTGGAGATTCGCGGCGTCTGCATCACCGACAACGGATACGGAAAGTTCCAAACGCAAATCCCGACTGGTGGCGTCGGTGCTGCAACAATGTGATCTGGTTAATTAATCACACAAAGAACATGAGACGAATGGGGGGGAGGAAAAAAAAGTCTTTCAGTTGCTGGCTAATGAAAGATTCTGGGTTGTGGTGGTAGAATCTTGTTTTTTTGTTTTGTTTTGTTTTTTTGTTTTGACTTTTTTGCTTCGTTTTGCTCCATGGTTACTTGTTTTTCAATTTGGCGGTTCGTCATTTGATTTTTCGGCGTTTTGAATAAAGTTTCACCTTTGTGCATGAATCTTGGCGTTGCATCCGTCTCCCCAGATCTGATTTTAGCTGTTCACTTTTTGCTCAGTGGACGTTGTACCACAGTCGAACCTTCTACGCGGAGTGAACGTAATAATTTGCCCGAACACTGGGAGACATAAAACCTCAAAAAATCGCACCGTCATTTGCTCGAATGCTGCCTCACTATCACAAGATCCGACGCAGATACCCACAAAAGGAATTGGCGGCACGAAAATTTGGTTTCGCGAAAAAATTTGGACGGTGCTTTGAGAGGAAGTTATCTCGATTGCATTAATTCGAAGTGGCGCGGGTGGTAAAGGGTTTCAAAGCTAGAGTTAAAGCTCATTAGCGAAAAAAATTCATTTTCATTACTTTGCACACTACGGCGAATCATTGCCTCGCTTGCTACGTTGCACCTAGTGAAATTTCGTCTGCTGGATGCCCTCCGCCAATTAGTGGGGCGATGGAAGCTGATCTATGCTGTTACACACAAGTGCAACTGAGTACCGCTTTTGAGTCTTGTTTCAAAAGCATTCGGCATCGTTCAGCAGCTCGCGCAAGTGAAAGCGTTTCGGTCAGATCCCATCAATACTCATAGTCGAAGTCGTTTGTCCATATTCGATGCAAAAACAATAACTTACTGACAACGCTGGATGAATTGAAATATGCAACGAAAATAATCTAAAAACATGTTATACACGTTCTGAACAGAGCAGTGGCGAAGATATTAATTATTCAACGGTTCTTGTCATAGAATATTGCAGATGCAATACTCTAACTACGCACATCTTAGCATATTTTAGACTCTAGCTGTTATATTAGGAAAATGGAACAGGTGATTATGAAATAAATCTGATTAGCAGCTCTTCCTAGTCAAGGAAGAATGCTGCATTTTGTTCGGAACTGCAGAAATCATGTCGATGGGGCCACTGGCGGTGGCACTGCTCGTCGCATTCTGCGCACTCGCGCGCGCTAGACCTGCCCACCCACAGCAGCAAGCGGTACTTGTGCCCGCAGGCAATGCGCCGTACGCGGGGCAGGTTGTTGTGCGTCTTGATTGCTCGCTGCTGCCATGCCACAGCCGCTTCTTTCTCGAACAGCTGGAAACAAGTGTTATAAGCGTTATGTCCATCGCATCGGGCCATATTGATGTATGCTGCTTTTTCTTTGTTGTTTTTTTTTTCGGCCGCTTACATACCCGCTTCCGATTTTCAGATTCTGGTCAACAAGGCATCGTATGGGAGAGTTTGGATGAGGGAGACTGGTTACATCATTGTAGACGACGTTCAAGCAGTCGTCGACCAAGAGATGTCCCGTCTTGCTGCATCCGAGCAGAAACTCTTGTCTCTGTCTACTGAAGAACAATTTGCGGTGACTGACTGCTTGTCTTTTCGAATTAACCCTGACTCTCTTATTCTTTTCCGGCAAAGCCTGATGTTTGGTTCTCAGAATACCACAGATACGACCAGATTGTCGCATGGTTCAAAGACCTCGCAGCAAAGCATCCCGATCTTTTAACATTTATTCCATCCATTGGAAAAACGTATCTGAACAAGGATATTATTGCCGTAAAAGTTGGTAGCAGTGTAAACAAGCGCACAAAACCGCAGTTATGGTTCCATTCAGGAGGTATTTTGCATTTTGCGCGAAGTCATTTTCTAACATTTCGTGTAAGACCACGCTCGCGAATGGATCGGCCCTGCCACGGTGCAATATCTGGTTCACAGCCTTATATCAGATTACTCGCAGGATCCGACTCTCCTCGACTCTGCAGAATTGATTATTGTTCCATTAATGAACGTTGACGGTTATGAACACACGTGGACGGGCAACAGATTATGGCGAAAGAATAGAAGGCCAATTAAGAACGACTTTTTTGGCAGCGTTGGGGTTGATTTGAACAGAAACTGGCCGGCTCATGTGGGTGAACCTTGCTTTACTCACGACATTACTAATTTTGGAACCCAGTGGGGAGAAGGTGGCTCTTCGAACATGCCGTTTTCTGACACGTACATGGGCCCGTCGGCTGCAAGTGAGCCGGAAGTCAAAGCTCTCATCAGCTTTTTCAAAAACGATAATCACACACGTTTGATTGGGGCAATCGACTTGCATTCGTTCAGCCAGCTTGTTTTGAGGCCGTATGGTTAGAATCCTTTGTTCTCAAGGATTGACGGTCCTGATAAATTTTCATTTGCGTCCAAGGTTGGACCCAGAACCCTGCTCCGGATGAATTCCACCTGAAAACCGCCGGCGACGGGATTCGCGACACGATCAAAAAAACGTCTGGCAAAAAGTATGTTTCTGAACGCGAGATCGACTTGTACAAAGCCTCTGGAACGGCAAGCGACTGGTTCTATGATGAGGAAGTGCAGGAATGGCTTCCTGACCGCCGCTTGTACGCATTTACGATCGAGTTGAGACCAAGTGCGGAAGAATCCAATGGCGCCGATGGTTTTATTCTGCCACCAACCGAAATTGTTCCCACAGGACAGGAGATTTATGCAGCGGTCAAAGGGTATGTGTCATACGCTCTGAAGAATCCGCTGTTGGTGTGAATTGGAATCGGCCGAGTTGGGATGGAGAAAATATCAAAAAACAAAACCCCAAGTTTCCACTTTATTAAATCTTTCAGTACCACAAGCTGGTGGAAACACGAACTTTCTCGCCAACAACGGTGCCGTACGCGGCGTTACAGTCGTTCCTCAGCTCCCGCACGGTTTTGTCCATCTCACGGCGCTTGTTGCGGATCCACCGTTTCCAATCCAGCCACGTCTCGTGGATGCGCACGCACTCCTCGTCGGTGATATCCAGCACTTTACTCATCGCATGCAAATCGTCGAATTCAATCCGAGCCGTGGCAGCAACTGTGCACGCGAGAACAACGGGTGATGACACGGCGGCAGATGCCGTCGGTGCAGGAGCCGCGAGGGCAACGCGGCGAGTGGTGAGGCGCGATGGTGGGTGTGAAGCAGCAGCGGGGGCCACGAAGACCCCGTCATGCACGCAGCGCGACAGGGCGTGGAAGGTAGGGTCGCCGTCTGCGGGGCGAAGCGGGCGCGCAAGGAGGTCGGGCAGATCGTCGTAGACCCAATCTTGCAGCTCGAGCTTGGCAAAGTCGTGCGCGTCGCCCAGGTGCATTGCGATGGGTTCCGTAGGGTCGCCGTTGGCGGACGGCGCAGCGAACGATGACGTGGACTTAAGAGCATGCGCTGCTTGCATCAGAGTGCGTTCACGTGGCGTGGCAACTTTGATGGTGAACTTGGATGACGGCGTGGTGTGGGCGGCAGCGGAGGCTGCCGCGTCAGAAGCTGCTGTGCGGAGCTTACTCCGTTGGAGCGCCTCGATGCATATCGCGCTCCGCGGGCCCAGAATGGCAACTTTGACCTGCGTCGGTCTGCCTTTATACGTGACGGCGCGGTGCAATGTCACGGCGCCGCTCTTGACAAAGTATACGTTCTCGCATGGCTCTCCTGCGTTGTTTGTATTGCATTTGTTTACTATGAGGCAAGGAAGGTCGGACGAACCTTCGTTGATGATTGTTTCACCATTCTCAACGGACTTAAACCACATCACAGACGCGATCGCCGTGACAGAGTCACGTTTCCAGTTCGCAAAGACTTTGACTGTTTGCAAAAAGTCGGCGATTTCCTCCATAGACCCTCATCACCAGTTACTTAATAAACTTGAGAAAATTCCGGACTTACTTCGATGCGATGCCTTGACAACTCGATCATACTCGACTTTTTTAATTTCAATAACTTCGCAAGGTTCTGCAGTAAGAACACTGGCTGCCCTGAGGGTTTCGGTGATAAGGCCAGACTCTCCAAACCCCTCTCCAGCGCATAAGGTCCGAACACGTATTTCATCATCAGGAAGCCCAGTTAGATTTTTCATTATGTAGACAGCCCCGCGCAAGATGACGTACCACGCATCTGCTGCATCATCTAGTGCATGCAGTTCGTAAACAACAGAAAAACCATGAAAGAGGCTGTACTCTGCCGAAAGATGTATTCTCCCTTTCCAAATTCTCGTAGAATCGCAGAGCACGAACATATTTCTCTAATCACGTAATCTCCAACTTTTTCGCAGGCAGGAAACGAACGCAACATGTTGAATAGAACTTGCACTTCTTCGTGGCTTCGATTCCATGCATTTTTTGACAATATTTGAACTATTTCATTATGAAATAACGTCCCCAGATTATTGTGTGGGATTTTGTAAGAAAGTATCTCTTGAGCTGACTTGAGCGTTCTCTCACATCGTGTTGAATTCTTCTTTTGAACACTCATGCTACTTCTTTGCTGAATTTTCGAAACATCGCTCACAGATGGTCGTACTTGATCCGAAGCTGCAGCTTGTCCAGATTGCTCCACCGTTGAGATTCGGACACTTGGTTTTCTTTTGGGATGGTGCCAATTCTGCTGTTTGTGCTGTCCCTGAAGCTTGAGGCTTGCATATTGGATGTTCACGTATCCAGACAAGAAATCTCTGACAGAAAATTGCTGGTTCGATTCTTGGTCATTCTTATTCAATCGATCGGCCTCTCTGTCGTGGATCTGATGAAACTGAGTAGTTGGCACGTCGAATGCTAACATACCCAGTCAGCGAAAGATTTTGAATTATTCGTAACAAAATCATTCCGGAAATCCAACAAATCCTTTCCAATCGATGCTTTCGCATGCGCGTAGTTTAAAGTTTTCCTCACCGCTTGAATTTCATCGTTTGTAGCACCCTCACTGCGGCAGTTTTTAAGCAACATCTTCACGCATGAAGGAATTCCCGATTTCCGCAAATAGGCTGCTTCACTTCTCCGAAGTTGATTTCCGATACTCTTGATATCCTCTGGCGGAATGGGCTTCGGAGGCTTCAAAGTTTCAATTATCCTGTTCTTTTCGGTTCTCACAAGTCGGCTGATTCCAAACACCGTCACAGACTCATGATTTTCATCATCTACCAACATGCTTTAGAATTAACCTCCTGAGCGACAAACCTTTTTTCTTCACACGCGGATTTTTTTTTATAGAGATATCTCCGCCGTCGAGACTGCTTCCGACCAGCGGCACGCGAGAAAAGCATCCTTGAACCAGCCACATAAAAACGGAGTGCAAATAAGCAAGTTTGTCGTCCGTATTGAGTATTCTGTTCAGCTCGCGATTTGCAGTCCACATTTCGCGGGGACGTCCGGTCACATAGTCGAGAGAATTAATATCGATGAACTCGGCAGTACGCTGATATAACTCATCAATTTGCACGCATATTTCGTGTCGCGTCGCCTTTTCGTCCGCGAACTTTTGTTCATATCGGTGTCTTTGTGGGGAAGTTGAACTCAGCAGAGCACGAACGACCTCAGTTTGGGCGCGCAAGAATCCAGCCTCGCCAGGGAGTATTTCCTTCAGGAAGGGATCTTGTTTAACTTCGTCCGCGCCGTGGTTGATAAGGCCCCCTCGATCGTTCTTGATTAATTGCAGCACCGGAAAAGAAAGGAACTCAGGAATATCGTCGAAAAGGCGCAAATTTGACCGTCCATACGACTTTGAACAGTTGCTTAGCCCACTTGTCTTTCCTGCCGTTGTCCCTGTTGCAGAAAGAAGAGAAAATCCTCGCAATGAATTTCGAGATACAGGGCTGCCTTTGCCGCCGGCAGAAAAATCCAAAGCCCGAGATTTTTTTCTCTCCACTGTCACAGTGGGAATGGTGTACGTGAGGCTTTTGATATCCATGTGAATTGAGTCGGATTTTTTTTTGCGATTTTCCTTCAGATTTTCATGGTGATCAAAAAATTTATGAAAAGAAAATCCTCCTCACAAACCTATCCTTGCCCTGAACTCCGACAAATCACTTTTTACAATTATCGAAAGATAATTCCAATTCCGATAAAGCTTGATACATCGAACGTCTGCTGTGCGACGACAATAGAGTGGGGGGCAGAGACACTTTTTCTTCAACCGATGAACGGTGATTTTGGATCACCAAACGATGGCGCACGGGATTTAAATATGGGAGGGAAGGACTTGGGGGGTCG
>JADHYT010000475.1:2074-12937 GCA_027604725.1 Entophlyctis luteolus
CTTCAAAACAAATCTTACCCACACTGTCCATTACATTTTAATTTTTTCTTTTTTTTTTTTTGTTTTGTTATGCGCGGTTGCACGACTCAAGGACTTACGGAACCTGCCGGGCAGCTCAAACTTACAAAAAAAAAAATAAATTGGTTGTTCACCCCAGCTCGCGCAGATGCACCAGATGGACGTCGGAGTCGCGAATGTAACTCGTGAGCGCATCCTGCAGCACGTTTGGCAGTGCAGTGCGCGTCCAGCCGGGAAACAGACACTGCACAGCCACGATGCAGGTAACGGCGATGTGCAGGCCAAAGAATCCCATCATGGCCTTGTCGCCAGGTCGCGCAGACAGCGGGCGCCCGTGCGCCAAAGAATTCGGCATCGCGCAACAGTTCTCTGACAGCACAGCCAAAACAACAAAAATGTATCATCATAATCTCGTCACGTCGCCCTTTTATCCTTGCCAATCGTTCAATTACTATATTGTGCTGAGTTCAGCTTTCCATCCGGACACGTCGCAAGGCTTGTTTTCATTCGCCTCTCAATGCTTTAAACGTCCGAACAACTGAAGCTAGTGCCAGCTTTGCACAGTATCTTAGGTGAACTATATTTTGATGGAATTTGGTGTACATCCCTTTGGCATGTTGAATAATTTCGACTTTACGATAAATGCGGGAACAAGCGATAAGTGAATCGGAACGGAGCGGCCTCCATCTCAGAGCTTGTAACATGGGCAGGTGGCCAGGTATACGTTGATAAATTGGAGTTTTCGAAGGAACGAGAAGGTGATCGGTTGACTGATGCTCGGCAAGAGCTTATGTAACCTCTTTCCTCGGAGTTAACTGACATATATGACGGACAGCTTACTGTGCAACTGAATTTTCGCGGGGCGATGAGCGACGAAGGGAATATCGCGTTGTCTGCTGTGCCGCCGTTTGAAATTTGATGGTTAATAATCTTACAGAGTTTTTGATTAAATTGACATCAAGCTTCCGATATGCGCTGTGACTTGTGGGCCCGGGCGCTCCCCGTCGTCTTGGCAGTGAGCGGCGTCCGCGCCTGCTTTGAGCCTGTAGTCGCTGCTTCGGGAGTGTACGACGCTGTCTCGGGCGGCGTCGTCTATTTCGGCGGTCAAACTTGCTCCAACGGTGCACTAACCGTATCGTCCCCTTCGGATTACATCTGCTCGCAACCGTGCAATGGCTTGGCTGTAGAATACATTGATCCGACAACTGGTGCTACATACAGTTGAGTTCCTGTTACCTTTCGAGCAATTGTAAACAGTCCTGCAGACAGCTCCTTTGTACCTCCACCAGTGACTTTCCAGTGTTGCTCTATCGACTCGTCGACTTCGATCATGTATTGTATTGGTGGAATAACCGCCGATTCTGCCAGCCTGGAATACGTTTACCGATACTCAGTTCCGCATCAGAGCTGGCTTCAGCCTGTTCCTACCCCAGCATCAATCGTCGCTGGCCGGACAGGACATTCCTGTACCTTTTCCAGAGGATCACTCTTCATCTTTGGTGGTCTCGATGCAAACAAGACGATCGCTTCACCGGAATTCTTTTCGTTTTCGCCCACCTCGAACACGTTTACTTTCAATTACGCGAACTCCCCGACATCTAGGCTGGGGCACGTTCTAACTACGCTTCCTTCGGGGGATCTGCTGTTGCTCTATGGGACGTATTCGTCGACGACACCTACCCAGCAGCTCCCAGCGTACACTTTCAGCATTTCAACGTCAGCTTGGACCGAATACACGGCTGTTTCTAGCAGCGTCACCCCACAGGTGTTGTATGGCGTTTCATGCTCACCGTGGTCTTCATCTCTGAACCCAATTGGTGGTGTCTTCTGCTTTGGCGGCGAAACAACCACCTTGTTGTCGAATCCCCATCTGACATTCTTAAACTTGTCGTCAAAAGAATGGATCGATTTGGGTGTTCCTCCGGCATATTCATCGTCGTTCACTCCAGTGAATACTTTCGGAGCAACCGTAAATGTCATAGACGGGGGTAACGCTGTTGTTGTGAGAGCTGGTGGAGCGGCGAGATTTGACAGTGCTTCGACCTATACTATTCCACAAAACAGTGTCATTTGCAGCACTGTGGACACCAACAACAATTCAGGCTCGTTTTTCGGAATTCTGCCTTTTGGTCCAAACACAACCGTCGACAGTTGCTACCTTTCTTCTACCTGCCCAAAGAATACCACGGGCCTTAATGTGCCAGTGATTGTTCCGGGATGGACGAACCCCCCTGCAAATGGATTTCCTATTGTGAACGCGAGCACATCTGCCACCAATTCTGGAAATAATTCAACCGGCAATACGACCGTAATTTCAAACGATAGCGGCAATTCGTCCGGCGCAGTTGCTGGTTGGAAAATAGCCCTGGGAATCCTTATTCCAATCTACTTGCTAATTTGCCTGCTGTGCTGTTGCTGCTGGCACCGAAAGCGGAAGTCCGAAAGCGCGGCGTATGGTCGGCAACACAACCACGCGTTCAGCAAAGTATTTGGACACTTTGAAATGTGGGAAATCATTTTGTTCGCGCTTGCGGTACTATTTCCGCTGCTCTTCATTTTACTGCTATGCCTGCTTTGGCGCCGTCGCCAACGACGGCAAGCAGCAACTGAAAACTACCGGCGCTATGCCGAGCAATCGCATACTCCGTTAATCTCCAAATATTCTGAACCTCCGTCTTCAACACTGTTGTTTGAAACTTCGACAGGGCTTGTTCCGGGAACATACGCGGCACCGACGGTTGCAGGAGCGCCTGGAGAAAGTAGTCCAAGTTCTCAAGAGCAGCTTCACAACTTGCAAACGAATAGTGGGGAGTTTCGGGCCAGGTACGACTTCGACTCCATCGTCGATTCAGCGACCGGTGCTGCTATCGCTGGCGCTGCCGCTGCATACGCGACATTAGCTGGCAATTCAAGCGGTAGTGACAGCGGCAGCTTGGCTTTGTCTACACGCCGTACGCCAGATGGCTATGTTTCGTATTCACCCATCAAGCTCAACGACGGTTTCATTGCGACTTACGATTCCACTACTCCCAACACAACAAGCGCGCCTGCGAAACCGGGAAATCTGTACTCGATCGGCACTGGCGGTTTTAAACCATCAAGCGACATCAACTATTCGCCTGTCAGCAGTAATCTTGTGGATTCTACCGCGTCGGTGAATGTTGCCATTGAGAGTGACAGAGTTCAACGGAAAGACGATTTAGCTATTGATCTGATTGCGGCGGGCGCTGCAGTAACCGCTGGTGCAGCTGTTGTTGCTGCTGAGACTGGTAAGTGATTGCTTCTCGCACACAGCCTTAAATAACTTGACACGAGCAGCTCCTAAGAAAACGAGAAAGTTCAAAGCGCAATTTGCAAAGAAAAGGTATTCGGTTGAGCCAAGCGAGATTGCTGCTGATTTGGGGCCGCAATTCTTTGAAGCCGGAACGGCTGCTGCCGTTTCAGCCAACAGTGCTGCAGCTACTTCCACCTACTTGCCTACTATCACAGAGACTGTAACTACAACCACCACCACAACGCAACAAGGATTTGAAACAAAAACGGTTGTTCAGTTACAACCAAGCTACATTTCGCGAACTGACAGTCTCTCAACAATTGGGACGCCAACCCAAACTTTGGTTGCCCAAAAGACTAGTGTCGCTCTCGATCGCGCGCGTCGGTTTTTGTATGCATGTCAATCAAGCTATGGTGGTAAATTCGATATCCGCACGTTTGAAATCATGGCACTGTTTGCAAGACCGCAGTTTGAGATCACTGTGATGTTTGAATTTTTGTTGGAGTTCGCCCTTACAGGCCAAGATTTGACAGCAGCAGTGATATCGGATTCGTTTTACGTGAGTGTGCTTTGTCTATTCCCTACTGCTTGTTTGACGTTTTGCTTCAGAAAGCAAATCTAGAACTACCCGCAAGAAGGCAGCTGCATTTGCTGATTGCGCTCGTGGGGGCGAATGAGTCAGCAGTGATCCGCATTTTCTCAGACCTTCTTGCTTGCCTGGTTGAAATCCAGTCAGTCCCGATATTCCTGGGTGCGCTGTACCCGCTTTCACCAGCACCGTCTCTGCCGGACTCGCACATACTCACGGTGATGGAAATCTTTTTGGTACGACGTGTGTCCCTGATTTCAGAGACTGCGCGGTTCGACCTCACAAGCTTCGTCGCCCATGTTCGCCGCGACAATCGCCAAATGTCTCCGCCGTTCCACATTTCCGCCGTCCTGAAGTCCATAGCGCAAAGCATCGATCCAGTGTACACGCCGTCGTCGTTCCGCGCCACCCTGCATGCGTGCGGCGTCGACTCGACCAGTCTAGCTGTGTTCAACCGCTACCTTGTGACACTGTGCGGGAGCGTAGACGATGCAACTGCGGTGCTAGCCCTTTTTGCAAGAGCCGTCAGACTCGTCGGCGCTGCCATGTTTTTGCGCGCCATCGGCGAGGAGCAGACCTCCGCCGACGTTCGCTCTGCCGACACCGCCCTTTTCGAAGAATTCTGGGAGCGGTTTCCCAGCACGGTAGATGCGCAGAACAAAACGCCGGGAAATGCAGCTTTAGTTAGAGGTGTTCGCTTCAACAATTAAAAACAAAACGACTATTATTCTGAAAACAACACTGTAAGAGTCAAGTACTGACTATGTGCAGCCCCAGCCCCATCCGTGGTTCTAGGTTGTGTCGCACTTTCAGAGCACTTGCACATGATCATCGGCCCTTACCTCCGAATGTTTGGCACAAAAAACAGTTAGTCTTAAATAGAAGAACGTGGTTTAATGCTCATCCCCAAACTATTCACTAAATGGGCATGTTACTTGAAATAACCCACGCCATTATTTGTGAGAGTTCCATTCAAATGATCCATTGCATTATGTGAGCAAATCATTCAATTCACTTGCAACCTGGATAGAATTTGTACAGATTCAGGCGCGGAACTCAAAACATTTTCAAGTATCAAAGTTGAAGATAAATAGGACTTTTTTGGCTAATTCCAGAGACGTTCAGTTTTGAGGTCAGGCATTTTCTGCACTCTCCAAAACTTTTGCATTTATAATTGTGTGCATCTTGATTTTATGTGACTTTACTTTCAATATTCCCAAAATCCTATTGAAAGTGCATCATTCATTGTTGTAACTGCATTGCTAGTAGACTAATGAGGTGATCGATCTAATCAGATTGTTCGCAGCATATTTAAGCCCAATCTGCTCAAAAAATCCACACAATCCAACATCAGACTCCTTTCTCCGCACAGCATAGGTTTGTCTTCATGTGAGCAAGCTTGCTTTATGTTACGCACTTGAATTCAGTGAATTCTTCAAGGTCGAAATTAATGCTCTTATGTTCTCCTCAAACTGCAGAAAAGTCCTCCAGCCAAATTTATTGCAGCTACCAGTATAGTGTAGCCAATGTTAAAAATTTTCATTGGCCTAGTGGTCTAGTCGTATGATTCTTGCTTCGGGTGCAAGAGGTCCCGGGTTCAATTCCCGGCTGGGCCCTTTTTTCCTGTTATGGGACTGGTTTTTGTCGTTTAAATGGGAGTCATTGTGTCATAGAAGAAGAGTGTTTAATACGCAATCAACAGCAGATGCCATAACTTTGTCCAATATTACACATCAGCAATTTCTTGGAGAACAATACGACCAAGCGCAGTTTCCGTTACTTGGCCAAAAAGCTTGCGAACAGGACTAAAAACCGCATTGACGTCATTTTCCTCCTGTGCGCCGCGGACGTACAGATCGAAGCTCCAGCGAGCTATCATTTCTTCTATCCACCCGAGCCTTCCAACGCCATCCCCGACCTTAACGGCGTAGATGACACGAATATCACTGACATGAATGAGCGTATCTTCGCCGGCAGCATATGCACCGAACCACCGCATCATCTCGTCTGTACCGCCGTTCGCTGCGATGCTTTGCGCGTCAATCGCAACGGCCCCTTCGTTCCATGTGCGTGCAACGATGCCACGGGGCAGCGACACGATGACCGTCACCATTTGGATACCGTTGTGCGATAGTACACAACTCAGCGAAAATGCGATGCCTGCTTGCGCAGGAACTGTCACGGGATTTGCAGAAGCGAGACTGAGCAAGGTGGAAATCCGGTAGGTAAGGACAGGTTCTGGAGAGGATGGGATGATTACTGGCACGATCGCAATATCTTGCGAGTGGATTGTGACGTTGTAGAATAATGATTCATCCTCAGTCGGAGGTACAGATGGTGGCGCAACATCCACTCGAATGTACTGCCACTAGAATGTTCTTCTTTGAGACAAAACAGAAGTAAAAACAAACACATACCATCGGAATATTCCACTTCCACAATGAAAATGCTGGGAACCAGTACGTGGGTATTGATTGCTGGCGCAATGTGAAAGGCGTCGGAGGAATCGGGGTAGAGCCTATTATTCCAGACTTGGACTGTTCCTCGAAATTGAACTTGGAGACTGCATAGTTCACGAGACCAGTTATTTTCGAATCCAACCTGCAGATCATTATCCAAAGCGCCTTTGCTTAGATCGCAGTAAAAAAATATAAACGTGACTTGCCAAGCAATGTCGAATGCATCAACTTGGGAAGATACCGCAAAATCAACTTTGTCCAATTTCGGGGGAATCGAGAGGCCCGGAAAATCGAATCCAAAGGCTCCCGATGGTGACTCGGAATCGACGAGATCACCAGTCCAAGAAGAAGGAATAGCTGGGAACAATCTCCATGCACGCGGAACGGGCAAGCCTGTATTTCCAACGTTCACAAAGGAGAATCTTGCAGGAGACAAGCGCAGCGTGGTTGGAGGTTTGTCTGAGTCAGACAAATGCTGAGTTGCCGAGAGATTGAAGACGATTGCAGCGCCAGATATATCGCAGATACGCACATCCTTGATTTCTAGGCGTTTGTTGCCGTTGTCCGGAGCAAGGGCGCCACTGAAGTACTCTCTGTCGGCACAAGGCGCAGACAAGGATAGCAGTGCTTACCCCTGCAGCCGCGAGGGCAGATAAACGCAGTCAAGCCAGCCCAGCAGCAGCGCAAGACCGGCAGCAGCGGCGGCGACGGCAACAACTGCCTGATGCGAGCGACACCAGTCACGGGCGCTCAAAAGCAGCGCAGAAGCACGCTCGCCCCAAGAGACGAGCACAGCTTCGCTCTCATCCGCGTTCTCGGGATCGCGGGGCTGCCGATGTTCGCCAAGCAGCTGCGCCTCTTCCTCATCGGCCGTTGTTGGCATTTCCTGTTTCAGGTCAGAATCTTATTCGAGTTCTTCTGCGAACCCTCTACCATTCACAACACCGCCGCCAGGCCCGCAAGCAGCGCCGCCGCTGCACCAGCCATCGCACTCTGCTTCCCACTGCTGCCGCTGGCGGTTGCAGTTTTAGTGGATGCCGTGTTGGCCGCAGTTGCGGCTGCCGCCGATGACCCCCCGGTCACCGCGAAAGTGTTGCCGAAGCAGTATATCCACTTGTTGGCGGTCGCATCGTGGTAGCTCGACCTGACCGTGAACTTGTTGCCAGATGGTACCGCCGTCGGCATTGTCGTGGCAAGCTGCCCGCTTGACACTTCCGCCGCCGATGACAGTGTACCTCCAGACACTACCTGAACATTGGTGGAATCTGTCGCATCCTGCAAATAGAATCAACGAGAGAATTTTGAAGGATAAAACAAAAAAAAGAAAGCTAACCGCTACATCCAGGGTGATAGTCGAAGCTTTAAACGTGGCATCGTTGCCACACACATCCCAGATTACGCTCTATAAAACTAGTCAAGACAGTCGCTACACAGGTTAATTACCAAAGAGCCGCCAGATTGATACGAGGAGTTGGCGTAAGGGGAAGTAATCACAAGCCACGACCCGCCCGAGGTCTCGCAGGTGGAGCCAGGAGGCACGCTACAATCAGCGCGGACGAAAGCGGCAAGGGTGGCAACGAGAGCAGTTGCGATGGCGTGCATATGCGAAACGATTCCAAATAGTTTCAATTCCAAGTTTCAAGAGGATTTCTTTATTTCGTCGAACAGTTCTAATAATTCCTTCAATAATAGAAATTTTCTTTGGCCGAAATTGCTTTCCCGACTCACAGCGTAAACAAAGCGGCTGCAACCGCCACTATGATGGCGGCGAACTTTGTTTTGGCTGCACCTCCGGTTTTTGTTGCCGATGTCACCGCTGCCGCCGCTGTGGCCACTGTGGCTGTGTTTCCGCCGTTGGTAGCAGCTGTGATTGTAAATTTGTTTCCAAAGCAGTATATCCACTTGTCATCGGATGCTTCGTGATAGTCACTGCGGATTCCGTAGTTTGTGCCAGCCGGAACAGACGCCGGGATGGTCCCCGTCGCCTGTCCGTCACTCGGGTGCACCGCCTGTGTGAATGTAATGTTGCCACCAGAGATGGCTGGCGCGTTGCTAGGGTTCGAGTCATCCTAGTATCCATGAAGGATGTCAGGCGGATTAGAAGAAATTAATGTTTGTCATCACAGTTGTTAACGCACCAATAACTCGAAGTATATATCCGATTCCGAAAATGCAGTGTCAATTCCGTTTGAACCCGGGCACAGATCCCATTGAAGGTACTGTTGACGAATTGATCATTTAGAGTAGAACGATAAAATAATCAGTAGACACTCAACCAAGGGTCCGCCGGCCGCATACGAGCTACCCTCGGCCGGTTGGATTATGTACAGCCAAGAGCCGCCGGATGTCACGCAGGTTGTGCCTGTTTCGCCTGCGGCACATGCACTCGCGAGACCCGCGAATGCCATTCCAGCCGCGACGGCAGTTTGCAGCAGCCCAAACATTGAAATTATTGAAAAACGAATTTTTAAAAATCAAATTGACACTGCCGAAAAACGGAAAAAAAATTTTTTGTCGCTCTCAATAACCCGTTCTTGAAACAAACATAGCTGCCAAAGCAATGAATGCGGCAATGCCAATCTCAAGAGTATGCCCGGCCGAAGTCTTTGTTGAAGTTGACCCCGACGATGATGATGACGAGGACGATGGCCCCGACGACGACGAAGAGGAAGAGGATGAAGATAACGAGCCCGCTTTAATTGAGAATGTGCTCCCGAAGCAGTATTTCCACGAGCTTGCCGTACTATCATGATAGCTTGACTTAAGCGATAGCTTGTTTCCAGTTACATCGATCGGTAGCGTGACTGTCACACTTCCTGTGGACCATATGATGTCAGGGGGAATGTTGAGGTCTCCATCTGCCACTGTTTGCACGTTGTTCGCATCAGCGGCATCCTGCGACGAATAATTAATGAGACATTCCAAGCTCGCAGGTGGTATTAAGATAGATATTTGTACTTACAACTATGCTAAAAGCAACATTCGCTCTCGCGAAAGCCGTATCGTTTCCGCATAAATCCCATTGGATGGTCTCATAGCAATAACTTCAGTTCATTCGCAGTTAACATGACTACCATACACACAAGTTGGGTGCCAGCAGTCAGAGATGCGTTTGCCATGGGAGTGATGATGTAGAGCCAACCATTGCCAGAAGTCAGACAAGTGCTTCCAGCATCGGAAACACTGCAGCCTCCAGCCATTTCGAAGAATGCTGCGAGTGCTCGACGGACGTGAAATACATCGGTAGTGGGATCAGAAGGGGCTTTTTAAGCACGAAATGCATTCGTTTGTTCCCACGCTTGCTTTCGTGAAAGGGTCTCCCTCATTGAATTTGACCTTCCTGAGCATGCAGATACTGCTAACACTTTCACTCATCCATTATTGCAGATCCTTCTTTGATGAAATCCCTTCGGACTCGGTATATTCTGTGGGACAACAAATAGTCTCCGAATTGAAAAAAGTGCATTGACCGGGAATCGAACCCGGGACTGCCGCGTGGCAGGCGACAATTATACCACTAAACCATCAATGCTTGAATTTTTGAAACGGGATGACTCTATCTGATGGTATAATTTAGCTTTTTATTTTTATTTCGCAACATTTTCTCAACATTTGTTTTCTTTTATTTTCTTTTTTCTTTAAACTCCAACAACCAGAGTATAAAATGGTCCAATATTCAAAGGATTAATAAGAGAAGCAGAAGAATAAAGACCCGATATCTCTCCCAACCTTCCGTAACAATTTGGTAGCACTGGAACTTCAATTCCCAACCTCGTCCACACCCAATGCAAACAATGAACTATGAACCTGAACTCGCAGCCACCATTCCATTGCCCAAGGAGCACACAGCCACCTCCATTGAATCCCTGACAAGAGCATTACAAGAAGCCATCACACAACAGCAACATTACCACAACTTCATTTCGAACCAAGCCAGACATATTGAAGAACTGGAGGCAAAGGTCATGCAAACTCAAGCTCAAGCACAACAAACAACGGCACCCACTGGAATGCAGGTAAATCATCGACAACTACATACCAATGTTGCTGGAGTTGCCGAATTTTGCATGCCATCCAATCCTCCCCCAAAATTTTCTGGTAACCTGAAACACAGACCAGCACATGAGCTACAGAACATGTTGGATGATTACCTTGACCGCGTACTTGAGATGTGCAGAATCTATAATTTTGCACCTGACATGCAATCCAAGACCCATAATGGTCAGCTGACGTAGGTCCAATTTGCTGCCATGGGCCTATCAGACCAACCTCATATTGCTTGGCATTGAATTCTGGAACAGAAGCATGCACTAATGAGCTGGGATGAGTACAAGGCATGGATATACGAAACCTTTGGATCGACACTCACCTTACCACAAGCCATCAACACCATGGATTGCCTTCGCCAGACTGGATCTGACCTTGTATACTCAGATGCATTCAACGAGATCACGTCTGCCATTGAAGCCACCGGAATCAAGTATCCTGTCCAACACTTGTGCATCAAATACTTGAATGGTTTG
>JADHYT010000476.1:0-12928 GCA_027604725.1 Entophlyctis luteolus
CAGCAGTGGGTGGACGAGCTTCGCACGCGGATGGCGGAGGTTCTGGAAGGACGTGCAGCAGAGACTGGCGTCTGTTGCGCGCCGTATAGCGGCGTGCGTGCGCGGCTTTTGCCACAGCCACTGCGGCACTGTCAGATGATGCGCCGTCTCAAGCGAACGAGTGGGAAACTGTCTTTAGTGATGTCTTTAGTGCTGTCTTTCAAGCACATTGTCTGCAAAGCGCGTCGAGTGGGAAACTGCCTGTAATTTTGTCCTTAGTGCTGTGTTTAGTGTTTGTGAATAGAATAAAAAACTGAAATCAGGTGAATGGTGACGGAACAATTGCGTTTTTGGGCAAAGTGATTTTTTAACGACGAAACGCGTTTCCGCACTGAGCTCGCGAAGGTAAGTGGAGCAGTTGTTTTAAAGGTTGCAGAACTTTAAATATTGCAGAGATTGAGGAAGTATGGAGTGTTTTCTTGGGATTGGAAGCTCGCGAAAAATTTCTGACGAATCTTCGTTTTTGCGAAAGTTTCCGAAATGGAAAGTTTCACTTGTTCATCCTTTGATGAAGCAGATGTTACAGAGTCTGAGGTGGTAGCACGACGTGACGGCAGACTCTGCCGATTCTTGGCTGTGACCTAAGAAACAATCGATTTGGGGTTTACAATAACATCTTTATTCCAAGCTGAATCTCAAAAATCACCACGACAATATCACCGACACGGTCCCAACGTTCTCCGCGACGCATGTGACAACCTGGGACGTTGTTGAATACACGCAAGACGCATCAACAGATCCCGAAACAATCTCCAGCGTCAAAGATCCCGAGTATAGGCTGGACGGGAAGAAAACGTCGGTCGCTAGGCCCAATGTTGCGGAATCCTGCGTCCAGGAAATCGCCAGAGTTTTATCACTGCGCGAGAAAGTGAATCCAGTCGGTGTTCCCGCAATTCTGCGAGGGTGTGGACGAATATCGGATGTTTGTGCCCGCGGTTTGTTGTTTTGGTCCACAACGCTAAAGTCCTCGTTATTCCATCCGTCGTATGTGACATTATTCCAGTTTGGTGTGTAGTCCCACTGAGTTCCACCGACCAAGTCTTCATCTAGATAGTTGTAGTAGTTGGTGATGAGGGAATTGTCAGACATTGCCCCAGTTCCGCCGAATTCTCCAAAGTGGCATGGGATTCCAGACCCGTTGTTCCATGTTGTGATAACGTCAACGATGATATTGTGCATAGTGAGGGAAGTTGGCCAAAGAGGAATGTAGATTCCAAACACCATCAACAACGGATCATAATAGTGAGGAGAATAAACGACGTTTCCGATTGTCGTTGCCAAACTCGGATCAAGCTTGGTTGCAGGTGATGAAACTTCATTGGAAATAGTCGTGAACGAGGGACACAGGAAAATCAGTGCTTTAGGTACATGATTGCGGATCACAGTCGAAGCTGCTAGGTACAGTTTGGAAATTTGAGTAGCTTCGTCACCCCAGGGTTCGTTAAGCGGCTCGAACGCAACTACACCAGGAATCGATGAAACGCGTGCAGCCACCATTTCTACCATTTGCAAGTACTTGACCTGGACGTATGATTCCGATGCATAGAAGTTGTTATATGCGGTCAGAATATTTGCCTTGGATGTCGTATCACTTTGCAATTTAAGTCCCCATCCAGCACAGGACGCGTCGTTTTTTGGCTGAGTTACCGTCACATTGGAAGGAATGGTCCAGAGCGGAAAACCGGATCCACATCCGTTCGCCAAATATCGAGAGTACGCATCAGAGTGGAAATCAACATTGACGTAGATGCCGCGGCTCCATAATGCAGACGCGACACCAGCATAATACTCCAAATAGGTGCTGTTGTAGTTGCCTTCCGTTGGCTCATATGCTTCCCAGTAAAACTGCAACCTGGCGATATTGGCGCCGAATGTATCAGCCAAGACGTCGAGACGGGATAGATCCTTGATAGGCATGAAGTCTGGTACCTTTCCAGAGCCGGGCAGATTCAGTCCACGCAGAATGACGGTGCGACCGTCGCTGCCCTTGATCCACTTGCCCGTGGTGGACAGCGGGCCCGCAGGGATGGCGACTGCAGTGGCAGTTGTAGCGACGGATGCAGTGACCGTAGCCTGTGCGGCGCCGGCCAGCACGCCCTGTGAGAGAGCAAGAACGAACGCAAAGGTGCGCAAGGCTTCATCGACGAGCATTTTGCCTGCGACAAAAGTAAGAAACAAGTAATTAAACAGCCCAATTTTTTCGGCTTGTCGGCTTGTGACCTCGTGGACCACATCATGCAAGCCACAACAGCGAACCCACGGCATCATGCCATGCTATTAGACAGATCTATAGCATATCGTGCGAACACAGATCCTGCGGAGCTCGTACGTGAGATTCATGAGTCATCTGACCGATGTTGAGGCCATGAGTCAAATATTTAATCAAGAAAAGAAGTGCTTGTTTTCCTTTTTCGAACGCCAACGTGCAATTAGTTAAATTAAATATAGTCACTAGCATATTTTCCACTCTTGCATTTTGCAAATCAGGGAATGATTCAGCAGTGCTTCAGGGCACGTAGAAGTCATTTTTCTTCGCTGTCGTCTGCCAATATATATATGGTGAGAAGTCATCAGATCGATTGCGATTGCGTAATGCAATCCTTGGAATTTTTCGGATGCTTTTTATATTCATATTCTACGAACAAACGGCAAACAAAAAACAGGCAAAAAGGGACTTTATAAAATAGGGACCATTTTCGATCAACTATTCTCCAGTTATTAGCTGCCTAAACTTGGTCGATCAGGCAGGCGATGCATCAATCGTGGCAAAGGTTTTTGAGATTTTTTGGCAAAAATTAGCGACTTGGGCGTGTCCAATGGTTCTTCGGGGTATTCGCGGAACATTAAATGCAAACACTGTTCCTTAGAATGTGGGTTTGCTTTGAAACTCATGAAAAATGGAAAATAAGTGAGCAATAATAAAATAAATCAGAAAACATGTCCTATGTGTAGGGCAGTGTGTGTAGGATAATGAGTCGTCTGTGTGAATCATGAGTCGTGAGCGAGTTCGGTCACACTCCGAGAAATTTGGTAGGTGACGGATAAATCGGTTTATCCATTGGCTTAGAATAAAATTACTTTCAATCATTCGACCGACCATGAAACTATGAAATCCTATTTCACAACTATGTCCCGTTGCCGATGTAACATGCAAACCAAACCCAATAGAGGAACGTTTTATTTAAGGCATCACAACGTGCAACAAAAGTCACCCTCATTTCTTTCCACCTTTCTTTTTCAGGGCATCGGCCAAATCTTTCATCCTCTGCTTGACCTCCTTCAAGTTCTTTCCATCAATTTCCTTCGCAATCTCTTCCCAACGCTTGGCTGGCGCCGCAGCGAACTGAGACGCGGGAAACTTTTTCAATGCATCTTCGAGCTGTGATTGCTGAACTGAGGACCAGGTGTCGTTGTCCGGTAGAACGAACCCTCCCGCAGTTGTGCCTGCCGCGACAGTTGCTTGTGCAGAAGCTGTACCCTTTGCCGACTTTGCAGCCCCTGAAGTTGGCACTTTGACGTCCGTGTTGACTTCTGTGCGATCGCTGGGCTTCTCGGTAATGACGGCTTTCTTTTTCTGAGCGGCTTCTGACGCTGCAGCTTGCAGTGCCGTACGCTCAGCAACAGTTGCGTCTTGCATTTCTTTGGACTTTTTGATGCACTCGTCAGGTGAGCGTTGTTGGTCGGTACTGCCTTCTGCAGTTTCGTCAATACCATGCAAGTTCACATATTCCGCAATCTTTTCCCAGCGAGACACGGTGCCACCAGGAAAGTTCTTAATTGCTTTCACGAGAGCGTTTACTTGCTTGGTTGACCAAGGGGCTTTCGCCTTTTTCACTGCAGTAGTCGATGAGTCCCCTGCAGAAGCCTTTGCTGTGGACGCTTCGGATTCTTGACGGGTTTTAAGAAGAGTAACTTCCGCGTCAAAGGCTTCTTTTAAGGCAGAGGCACCACCCGAAATTGCAGCGTCCAGTCTTTCCTTGAACTCTTCAAGCTGCCACAGCTCTGACGCCTCAAGTAACGAGTCCAACTTTGCCTGCTGGTCTTCAATCTCTGAGGGCTTTGCAATTTTCGGCAAGAAGTAATTGTTCTCGGAGAAGATTGCCCTGATAGCATTGCGCGTCTTACGAGCAAGCTTCTTGTGAGCCTCACGTTCTTTCTTTTCAGCCTCACGGCGTTCCTTTTCGAGAGCGGCAGCAGCCTCCTCTGCCTTTGCTTGCTCTTCGGCACGGCGTTTGGCTTCTTCAGCTTCCTTCTTGCCGGCATTTTCGCGGGCGAACTTTTTGGCTTCGCGAGCAGCCTTTTCCTCCTCTTTGATACGCTGCACCCGTGGGTCCAACTTCATCGCGTTTTCAATAAACTTGATGACGCGCTGATTATCCTCCTTCTTGAGCTTGGATCGAGCAGCACGGTTCTTCTTGTCAAGGTAACGCTTAGCATCGCGGCTACCGTCGAGACCAAGGCCTTCTTCTTCCTCATCCATAAACTCGAACGTGCGCCACGAGTCAAAGTTGACCCAGTGCGCGTAGAAGGCCTCCACGTGCTCTCGAGATGCAGAGTCGTCTCCGAGTGAGATGTCGCGGACAGCCGGGTCCTTCGCGAAACGAGCTTCCTTTTCAAACGCTGGTCCGTACACGTCATAGAAGGATTGTCCCTTCTTCAGGGTTGCGGGAGGAAGCGTATCGTCAAAGGTCGGGTCGCAAGAGTCCCACTGGCGGCGCTTGACGGGGTCCGTAAGAATTTCGTACGCCTTTTGCAAACACTTGAAGTACGCATCATCGTTTTGCTTGCCGGTGAGAGCAGCCTTCTTGTCGGGACTTTTTTTTTTTTTTTTTTTTTTTCGTTTTTTAGGAACAAAATGAAGGAAGTTGCTTCTACTCACTGGTGCTTCAACACCTTCTTGCGGTACGCTTTCTTGATGTCGTCATCCGTGGCAGTCCAGCGCAGGCGCGCGAGACCCATAATCGCGTAGTGGTCCTGCTTTTTCCAGTTGCTGGGGTCGGCCTGGCAAGCAACAGTTTTCAGTGTATGCGGAGCACAGGAAGGGGAAAGCGACCTTTGGCTCAGGTTCGTCGACCCAGTCATCATCCTCCTCGGCACCGGCATCTTTCAGCGCCGTCTCGAGCTCCCAATCCTGAGTGAGAGTGCGGCCAAGTCTGTCGCGGCGCAGCACGGCCAGGAACTCTGGGCCTACGGGCTCGACAGGCGCATGCGCTACGGGAGCCACGCGCTTGTGCACGCGAATCTCATGCTGTGCGTCCCAGGTGGCCGGCGGCGGCGGCAGCAGAAACGGGAGGATTTCGGAGTCCATTTTCAGTCCTTTATTTTCTCTTCTCCAAATATTAACTCACTCACATTCGTGGAATTCGTCACATTAGCGCCGTGTTGAATGGGCTTGCGCAGTCGGCTGTCCCATGGTTCGGACCTCCGCAGCGTATGCAGTCATGGCGGTACTGGCAATGTGTGTTTCCGCACCTCCCCGCGTTCCTTCGTGAAAAAATGAACCAAAAACGGAAGGTGCATAAATAATTCTCACCAGTAGAAGCAGTATTTCTTGAACTCTGTCACAGATTCCACGTATCTGCAGCAGACCGCCGGATGCTCTCCGTCACATCTGATGCACAGGTGCCTTCGATTTGCCGCACAACCGGGCCGATTGCATGGACGGTCATGGTTGAACTGCGAGCAGTACAACATCCCTCCGGCACCACCTCTAACGGCGCCCCCTCCGCCTCCTGCAAGATTGCTGCTGCTGTTGTTGTTGCTTAAACTCACACGCCCTTGTTTGTTTCCCCATGCAGCGTCATCAGTAGGTGATCCGTTCCATATAATAGGGTCGTAAGTCTTACGCTTTTGGGATGAGGGGCCATGGTTGGCGTCAATATTTTCTGGCGAATATCCCGCATTTCCGCCATCATAATAGGTTCCATTCGCAGAATACCGAACCATCGCTTTGGAAAAGTCATTTCTCTCTGTCGCATCATATGTGTTTTCAGTTCTTGTCTCATTGACTGCATTTTCGATGTGGTTCTGTGAACCGCCACCGCCCTCCAGCACAAATGGAACATTAGTTTCATTTGAAGGTCCCAATTCTCCATTATTCTCTTTTGTCCAATTTCCATTGTTGAAAAATGTGGAACTCAAGTTTGATGATGATGTCCCAGTTGTTGCATTTGGTGCAGCATTATCATCATGCCAGTCACGAATATGTAGGCTTGATGTGGATGAAGTCACTAAAGGCACCCCAGTGCTGTTACTGGATTGATCGATCGACTTCTCCACCACCTCATAAACTGTATTTGTGTTTGGGACCACTCTGCGAATCATATTATTTTTGGTTTTGGTGCCATCTGATAATGGCACTCGACTTTCACCAACTTCCGCACTGTTTCTTGGATTACTATTGCTCCCACCCAAAAACGAATCCAGGAATTGTTGCGAAGCGCCAAGAAAGTTATTTGCTGGCCCATTCGCCGAGTCCCTGTTATTTATGGAAATCGAGGTGGAAGTCGACGCTGATGAGGCCACCCCAGGCGGCAGTGGAAGTGGCAGCACAGAAGATGCTCCCCCGCGACCTGGGTTTACTGGAGACATACCGGGCGTCTCAATCCCCTTGCCTCCTCTGTAATCGTCATGAGAGCCAGAGACAGTACCGAGGTTAGACGCAGCTCGACCATGCGGTCCACCCCGCAGTTTCTCTTTCAGATTACTGATGTTGGAGTTGAACGTATCGAGAACCATCGCGGTTGTTGACTGCTGGTGTTGGTCTTGATTATCCAACGGCGGGTGCACTGTCGAAGGTGAATCGGACACCTCTGGGTACTCCGCGCCACGGCGGCGCTCAGGCTGCTGACGATCCCGGGTTAACTGGTGCGAGGGTGGTGGAGGTGGGAATGAGCTGCTCATTGCAGGCTCTGGCGCAGAGGAGGAAGTGGCAGTAGAAGGCTGGGTGAGTGCACCGAGGCGCGTCTCGAGCAAGGCAACATGTGAGGACAGCTGCAGCAGATGGGACTCGAGGAATACGATGCGGTTGTAGAGAGTTTCGAGGAGGTACGGCGTTGGCGCGAACCGTGACACGGACGCGCCAGTGAAGGCAACAGGGGCGGCGTCGGGGGAAGACGGAAGCTGCCCCGCTGCAGTACTTCCGCCTCGTGCAGACGCCGGCTGCCGTCGCTGCTGTTGCTGCTGCTGGTTGTCGTTGTCGTGGAGCTGCCGCTGGCTGCCACGCTGCTGCGGTGCGGGAAAGGCGAATGGCGCGCCGGAAGTCGCGGGCGGGAACATTCTTTGTTTCCGCCCCAGCGCGCCAACACCTGCGCGACAGACACAGCTCCGCGGCGCGTTCGCGCCGCGCATCTGGGTGAAACTCGATGCTTGTCGTGTTTCGGATTGACTGCCGTCCTCGACGCGCCGTATGTTGCAAGCACTGCTCGGAATTATTGAGCTTTCTGTTGCCGAGTAGCAGTTGATAGTCACTTTCGTGAATTCCCAGTTCAATTGTATCACGTGATGCGGAATCGTTTTTCCAAATTATTCCTGTTGATTCTGTGTTGAATATTTTTGATTTGGCCGGAGATCAGCCGACGGAAAATCCGTTCGGCTTATGATCCAATGTTCCGATACGCGTCAAGCATATCGTTTGCTCCTGAAAATCTGCATGAGAGGGTTTAAAATCAATTGGAGAAGCGAAAAACTCAAAATAATGTCAATTGAAACACTACAAACCCAGCAGATTGGATGAAGTCCAGAAGGTTTTGACAAAATAAATCACCGTTAATTTGCATCATGCTCAAGCCATGATCGTTGAAAGTTCTGTGCACTATTTGCATCGTTCTATTTTCATTGGGACCTAGAAAGCAGGAAAAAACAGCTCCAGGAGCGAAAAGAAATGAAACAAATATTTGGGGCGCCCAGCATATTCAGATTAAAAAGAAGTGTTGTAAATCGTCCCAGCCGAAAGCCAATGAATGGAAACATGCTTGAAAGTTGTTGCCTAAACTTACATTACTTCAGTGCATCGCCGAAAGGATAGTAAATATTCCTTTGTTTCAAAGGTTGACAAAAATGAAGGATTTCGCACTTGAGACATTTATTTTCAACTAGCAAAGGCTTTTGCTTAACGCGTTCGCTCATACAACATCTGCTCCCGCCACACAGTCACAACAACAACAACACCGCATCGCAAACTTCGTTCAGTCTTGCGCCAAGCCGCGCGGACGGCTTTCGCGACGGAACCGTCGGCCACAAAAACATGTAACACCCACGCGCACTCTTCGCCACATACTGGTGCAAACAAGCTTTGCCTTGCATACACAACTCCACGAAGTTTCTTCTCTATGACTCTGCTCGCATCAGCGGCGTCAAAAACGCGCGTCGCACTGACAGATACTGGCGTCCCGTCGTCACCACCCTTACCGCTTCGCCATCTTAGAAGATAATCAGTCATTGCGCCGCCGCTTGGTGCATAGCGAACTTCCATCTCAGTTGCAAGGAGCTCGACGCCACCACGTTCGCTGCAGAAAAGCGCACGTGACAGAACCTCCACAGATGCGCTCTCAGACACGACTGAGTCACCGCCGGCGTTCGGCGTTTTCAGGACTGCGCAAGCAGCGGGTGACAAGGAAAACATTTTACCGAAAGTATCGCGTCGGTGAGTAGTAGTGGCTGTCATATTCAGAAGGAAGCCAGTGTGTCGGGAGAAAGCTGTTGACAAAAGTGCTCGCGCAACGTACAGTCCTGCGTGCGGTGCTCGAAGAATTAGGCCATCGAAAGCACATGTGATTGTATCAACGCCATATGCGCCGAAGTACTCAGCAAGAACTCTGCGTCGTGTCATCATAAATCCCTGCTTTAATGCCGCGCTCTCTCCGTTGTCACAGTCGCTGCTGCTGGCAAACGCATTCCAAACGCCAAATAACTCGCTGAAGTTGTTGGGATCGGATATCAAAGTACTGGTGGAACATTGTACGGTATCCTCTGGCAAGAAGCCCTGATTCCCTTTCAAAATTATTCGGCGAACTGCTACTGTCAGCTGGAGAAGGTTTGACAGCCGCGGTGGTATTTGAATGAGATGGGGTGGTTGTTGCTGTGGCTGTCGTAGACGTCATCGCTTGCATATTTGTCTTAAATTTGTTCATTTATTTTGTGTCTTCCCGAGCGCTTTTCACTTTTACTCGCAGAACTGCGCCACACTCAGTCATACCGCTTATCCATATAAAATTGCTGCTCCTCCACAATTGTCGACTGCTGAATTGCAGTGCAGTCGGATTGCGAAGGTTTAATGAACACACAGACAAATGCACTCACCACGGGGAATGGCAGTTGTTATCTTGCTTGAACGTTCTAGTCCCGACGTACTGAGGTTCTTCGCGTGTTCTCTCAGTTTTTGGCCCGTGGAAAAAATAAATATTTATTTGTATTTGTAAGCATGAAATCCACCGGCCGAATGGCACTATTGATTAATTTGCAAGCCGTAATAGCAAGCACGCTAGTTCATTTCAATGGGCCGACAAGGAATAAATTTGTATCACAGACAGAAATAAGAAGTTCGGCCTTCAAAAGTATGTTTTTGCGGAAGAACGCAGCATGAACGAAGAAGCTTGAGCTGTCCCTTAAATTGATTAAATACTAACAGTCCAAGCGAAGTTGCAAGCATCAGCAAAGAAATTCGAGCAGAAAATTAATCGCAAAAAGTGTTTGGCTAACATATCTTAAACAAAGCTTCTTATATTTTAACAAAAAACAATGGCCACGTGCCAAAATTTTAGAAAAAGTTTCACCTTTAAATTTCGAAAAAGACGGAAAATATCAAGCCGGAAAATGTCAATATTCACAGACTGGTGCGACGGGAATACATTCAACGTCAAAGTGACATGCCTTGGCGGCACATGTGGTACCTACACGGACATGCTGAAAAGCTTTGTGAATCTTACCGGCGACCACTGCTGGGGACCAACCGATAACCAGTTCTGGTGTTCAGTTGTGGCATCATGTCCATCAACTTCTGATATTGTAAGTGAGCTCCTTCGTTTATGCTTTCATTTTTGACACAATGGCGGTTTGGCACAGCAAGCCATTGGCATCTGTGGGCAGGAGGACGGAACGAGTTGCCCAGCCGCCCAAACGGTTGTGATCGACCCCTCCTATCAGCATACGGCGTTCGAAGGTTGGGGCACTAGTCTAGCATGGTTCGCGGTCGTGACAGGCGGGTACTCCGACGAAGTCCGCAACAAGATTGTTGACCTCGTCTTTGGCGCCGACGGTCTCGCGCTTAACATTGCACGTTATAACGTTGGCGGTGGCAACGCACCGAGCGTGAAAGACTACTTGCGCCCAGGCGGCGCTGTCCCCGGATGGTGGGCGGTGCCGGGGTCGCTGGGATTGTTGACACCATCTGACAAGGACTGGTGGGATCCCGCAAATCCCGCACATTGGAATGAAACTGCCGATCCCCACCAGCGTTGGTTCGTGGATCAGATTAAAGACCGCATTACGCACTGGGAGGCTTTTGCAAACTCGCCCGCATGGTTCCACACTGTCAGCGGGTACGTGTCGGGTGGATTTGACGCAACCGCGGAGCAAATCAGAAACGACACACTTCCACAATATGCGGATTATCTCGTCGGGGCTGTCGAGCGTTTGGAGCAGGCCCACGGAATCCAGTTTACTTCGATAGAACCTCTTAATGAGCCCAACACAAACTTCTACTACACCACTCTAACAAATGGAACACCGACATACAATAGGCAGGAGGGTGCTCATGCTGGACCTGCCATGCAAGGAAGAGTTGTGACCGCCCTTTCGTCTCGGCTAGCTAACGCCTCAACAAAGGCGTTCGTTTCTGCTCCAGACGAAACTAATCCAGAAACTCTGCTTTCCGATTGGTATTCCTACAATGAGTCTCAGCAAGCCCTTTTCAGACGAATTAATGTGCACACGTATGCAACTGCTGACCGTACCGTTGTGCGCGACATTGCCAAAGGTTGGAACAAGAAGCTGTGGATGTCGGAGGTCGAAGGAAGCTGGGCTACAAACTTTACGGACATTCATTCGGCACTGGGGATTGGTCAACATATAATTGATGATATCCGTGAGCTGGAACCCGAAGCATGGGTATTGTGGCAGCCAATTGAGGATTACTATGACATGATAGAGGAAGGATATCTTCAATGGGGCAGTTATCACATTCCAATGAATTGCACTGCGACAGATACTTTGGATACTTGTCCGATTCGGGCAAACACGAAGTCTTATGGTATCCGCCATTTTACAAATTACATTCGCCCTGGAGACAGATTCATTAAATCATCGGACACGGCATCCATTGGAGCAATCAGACAAGATAGGGCGATTGTGGTTGTTAACATCAACTCGAATCCCAAGGTTCACAAGTTCGGACTGGACTTGACGGGATTTGATTCCGTTGACTGTGAAGGGGCAACCATAACTCAGATTACATCTACAGTTGGCAACTTTTTGGTCTCAGCTGAACCTGTGGAATTCGATGGATTGTCAGTTAATGTCACTGTCCCGCCCTTGTCAATTTCGACGTTTTTGGTCACTGGAATTACAGGAGTCAACGCCAGCAAGGCGCACATTGTGGACGGTGGTATTTACAACATCATCGGAAAGCAAAGCACGAAGTCGGTGACCCCGTCGAAGGACAATACCACTGCTATTATTTCGACGAACTCATCTTCAATACTCGAGCAATGGAAAATTCAGAAGAGAATAGCGGGATTATACGACAGTAATGCTGTTTATACAATTCAAAATATGGCGACCGGGCAATGGTTAGCAGGTTTAAGTTCAGGGGAGAATACGTTTGCTGGATCGGTTGTCTTCCAGAACACATCAGATGGAAGTTCAGCTGGTTGGTTATTTTCTACATCCGGTGACGGTTGGTATACAATTATCAACGAAGGAGTGAAAGTTGCCTTGGACGTGTCAGGCGCTTCAACTTCTGATGGAGCAACGATTGATTTGTGGCAAGCAAATGGTAATTCTAATCAATTCTGGAACTTCGTACTCTGTGAGTGACAGTTGAGAAAATAATGAAATACTGAACTTTCATAATAAATCTCAATACAACTATCACAAAGCATCATGCAAAAATTCTTGGAGTTGTCACAGTTCATGACTTATGTCACTCAAAATTAGTCAGAGAGCAAACCTGCTTCTGAGCCAGCACTACTCAACATTGAAAAATCAAGGGTAATCAATTAACCTATCCCTCTGTGAATTCCACCAAGTAATAATATGTTGTGTACAAATAAAGCACAGGGAAAACAGAAGGTTGTTTCACTGGGCTGTTGTGAATCATGGAACTTTCTGGAATATCATGGAATTTTCCAGAATATTATAAAAACTTTCTGGAATGTCATGGAACTTTCTGGAACATCATGGAATCTGCTGGAAGGTTGTGGAAGGTTCTAGAATGTGTTCTGTTTGTTCTATATAAGGAAAAATTGTGCAAAGCTTTCACTCACCAAATATGGAATCCTGAGACCTCCCTGCAAGCCAAACATCATTCTAGGAGAAGAAAATCTACAGCTTATCATGTGACTGTCTGGTTTGATAACAATACACAGATGACTGTTGGAGTCTCTGCTGGAGAAATTGTTCCATGGCCAGTTGAAAACCATTCATACTCTTTTGCATGTTTGGTTTTCTTTTTCTATGTTAATTTCCATGTGAGATCTAAACAGAAAAAGAATAAAGTTGTTTGAAACTGCTGTCTGCTGTATTCAATAAAGGGATTTACATGCAGCAGACCTGCTCAAGAAAAAATTTCAGGAAAAACCTGCAGCTAACAACTTCCAACAGTTCCACTTAATAAAAAGGCAGGGAAACATTCCACAACGTAAAAACCCTTCCTCACATTAAAACTGAAGTA
>JADHYT010000477.1:0-12723 GCA_027604725.1 Entophlyctis luteolus
TTTCAGCATATCCCTCTGAGCAGCCTGTTTAGGCATCCTTTTATTTCTACGGAATCTTGAGCCCAATTCCGTATCATGCAAAATGAGGTGCCAGTATATTATTAGGTTAAACGTAAAGTGTCCAACTCCGATTTGTCAATGAGTAGTGAAGCCTTGTTAGTCCTTAGAGGATTACACAACATGCGGGGAATGCGAAATGGTTTTTCAGACGGTTATGAACCGACAGCTTACCGTAACCACAAGGAAATAGCCTTGATATGTTGAAAAAAATAGGTGGGGACATTCTGTTAATGGAGAGGAAACAAATTTGGAAGTGTTCTTCCTTTCCTTTTCGAAACAGATATGGGATCGTTTGATTCAGAGGCAGATTTTGACTTGTTGACGGCTGTGGAACAATGTTGACGGACTGCAAGTAAACTCGCCGCAGAATTTTGTAAGAAAGCGGACGGTCATTGGAGTTTTTGTTTTGCTCTCTTTTTCCGCCCAAAGACACACGGTGCGTCCCATCCCCATCCAACACCCACCCTGCACCGCCTGTTCAGCATCCATCGTGACGGCTTGGACTGTTGCTGTTGCATTGAGATTGGCTACTCAGAAATTCTCTGGCTCTGCTTGAGTTTTTAACATTTTCTTGTAGATGCTCATTCCTACAGACAACCGCAAAAAGATCTACCAGTAAGTATTGGAGGAATTACTTCCGGGCCTCCTGGGGCTGAGAGGCGAGTTTGGAGGTGGATGACACCTCCTATATGGGCCTCGCAAGACTCAGCCAAACTCCCCTTCCCTCTCCCGTTCTTTGTTACTGTTTGTTCCAACATCCGTCGCGTTCTTGGTATTGCGATTCTCGAAAATGTACCATATCGTTGCCACCTTTCGCTTGAGCTACTTCCGTCTGATTCATTAACTGTGGCACAAGGTACCTCTTCCAGGAAGGAGTGATGGTAGCTAAGAAGGACTATAACGCGCCAAAGCATGGCGATGTGGAAGTACCGAACCTCCACGTTATCAAAGCGCTGCAATCGCTTGAGTCTCGCGGTCTCGTGCACGTTCAGTTTTCGTGGCAATACTACTACTACTTCCTCAACGATGCAGGCATCGATTACCTGCGCAAGTACCTCCACCTTCCTGTCGAAATTGTTCCGCGCACTCACATCAAGACTGCCAAGGCCCCTGGTATCCGTCCGGGTGGTCCGTTCCGCGAGGACCGTCAGCGCGGCGAGCGCCGCGACGATGGCTACCGCCGTCGCGATGATGGCGAAAAGAAGGAAGGCGCGGCTGGTGATTTTCGTCCAGAATTCGTGAGTTTTTCTTGTGTTACTGCAGACTTCCTAATTCGCTCTCTCAGCGTGGTGGTGTTGGTCGCGGTCGGCCCGCTCAGGCGTGAGAAGACTGTCGTTTCATGAACGGGTGAAGCGTGAGATGCGAGAACGGGTTATGTTCCAATTTTTGTGCTGTAATAAACGTTGTTGCAAGCTCACCAAACGGGTTGTGAGTTTCGTTTTATCAGGCACAAATAGCAACCCGGTGAATTCTACTGACACGTCCTCAGTCTGTAATAAGCCGTAGCTGAAATCATGGAGACAAGTGTGACCAGTGTCCCTCTCGACTCGGAATCGAAACACCGAACGATCTGCCCGAAGTCGACACCGATAGTCTCGCCGACCAAGCACAATGTTAAGCAATTCCCTTCTTCCAACAAACTGGTCTCCATTCTACCGCGCGTCAATCCCAATTCACCAACGACAAACCGCTGAGAAATTTGCCCGTTGTTTGACCTGAATCTTACAAGTTTCAAATGGTTAGCCGCATCTTCGTAAGAAAGTGCATCTTGAATTTCCTGCAGAAGACGAATTTTCTCGTGCTGCAGGTTCAATCTGCCCATTTCCATTGAATCCGCTTCAGTCTCTCCGAAAATATCTCCGTCCTCGTCCACATTAAGGTACTGATGTTGAGTTATGCTGACGGAAATCCGGCTCATTTCAAGGGCGGGATGGAGAGGGCGGGTAACAGGTATCGTGTGATTTGGAAACTTCCGAAAGGAACCGTTCTTCGCAATTTCAGCAATCGATTGTGGCTGAAGGAGACCGCCCTCGATGGTAGTGGTTTCCGACACTAGTGCCAGCATTGCACCATGTCGCCAGGTTCTCGAAACCTCAAAGAGCGACAGAGATCTCGGAAGTCAGGGCAGGACGCATTGGTCGGCGGATACCTGCGCTGCGGCCATCAGCTCGTCCGGGCCACACCAGCAGAGCACGTTGGCGACAACTTCCGGCAACATTCAATGTTGAAATTCGTTCACAAAATGCGACTTCGAAGGTAACTCGGCATCAGTAGCAAAAGGCGCCTTTTTATTCATCTTTCCAGGTTTCACCTCCTGTGTCGGTCTCGATCCCTATCCCTATCTCTTCCTCTCTCTCTGTCAGCGTACCTGTCCCTTTCTCGATCCCAGTTTCGGTCTAAGACGCGATAGTCCCGGTCACGATCAAGCAGTTCGCGCGAACCTCCGCTACCGCCACTGCCGCCTTTTAAAATCTTGAGACTCAGTCGTTGCGCCTCGTACAGTTCGCGGCTCAGCGCGCGGGACACAGTTTTCAAATGCATAAAGTTGCACAGCCCTCCTCGGTTGCATTCGCTGTTCTCATACTGTCGGCAACATGCTTCGCCAAAATCTGTGACAGGAGACAACTCAGCATAAACAGGCCGACCTGGAATAAGAAGCGATTGAGTCAAAGACGGATCTACAGCAAGTATTTATAGCACGCAGAATCTTACCAGCGTAGAATCTCTTATTCAGCGCGTCGACTGCGTTGCCGGCGTCTTCTTCAGATACGAACATCACGTACACGTTTCCCAACAAATGGTCGCCGATATTGTCGCAGACTTTGACTTCTTCAACCTCACCGTACTTGCACATTTCCACAAATATGTCCTCGTAAAATAATTCAAAATGCTCTTGAAGCTGCTCTTCTGTGAGGGTGCAACTGGGCTCGTGCGCAGGGTTTTGATAGATGTTTGCAATCAGTATGGTTTGGCTGAAGTTTGGTTTGACATGCTTGCGAGAGCATCGATCGCCATGGCGGCAGGCGCCGATTTTGAAGTAAAACGAGCAGTTTACTTTATCCTGGGTTGCGACAGATCAAAACACAGCAAGCAACACAAGCGAACCTTTTCTGTTCCATATATGCTTGCCAGATGGTCTGAAGAAGGAGGTACGTTCACGGGTCAGACAACAGCATGATCACGAAAGGAAAGGGTGGGTGACTTGCCTGCCATTGAGACGTAATTTTCTCGAACCTTCAAATCAAATGTCAACATGGAACATCGGTTTGTTTGCCGCGCGGCCTGCGCTTGCCGCCTGCCGCCAGCTGTATGCCGCATCTCTGTTCATCTTCTCCACTCTAGGGCGCTCCACAGCGTCAAATCTTGGTCGAAATCCAAAAAATTGAAAAAGAATTGTCAGTTTTCCGGCCAATGGTCCCGGCCACGTCAGCCGCACTCGCGCTGGCTCCTTTTCTTGTTCGTGCAGTTTCGACTTTCGAGACGCAGGCCATTGATGGAACAGGCAACAACATCGCCCATCCCCTCTGGGGCTCCACCGGAGACGCGTTCATCCGCTCTGTGCCACCTGCGTATGGCCCAGATCAGAGTTAAGATCCTTCATCGACACCCTGATTTTGAACCTTTGTTTGGCAACACCATCACCAGCGCCAGCAGGATTGGAAAGGCCTAACGCCAGACTAGTTTCGAACGCTCTGTTCGGTCTCAGTCCCGCCTTTTTGAACGATTTTGGCACATCGGATTTTCTGACTGCCTGGGGTGTGTATGTGCACTTGGATGTAACCTTTGTGCCAAAAAATGACTGTCAGTTAGTTGCCTTTGATTTATCCCACTGGTTCCTTGCTTGACTAGTTATTTGGCAGCTGAACCCTTCCCTATTCAAGTCCCGCAATACGATCCGAACTTCGATCCTTATGGTACCAACAAAAGCATTATACCAATGTCACGGGCCAGCTTCATATCTGTCGACGAGGTCACAAATTCGCGAGTGATGGCAAATGCATTCACCTGTTTCCTAGATGGAAGTGCATTGTACGGTAACTCTGAACAAGCGATGAACGAATTGCGTTCGTACTCGAGAGGAAAGTTGAAGAGTGTGGAGTACGCGAACGGAGCGTTTCCCCCGCGAATAGTGGGTGGCCAATTGGACGGATATTTTGCGTTCTCCATCCCTAATGTTAACATTTCGCCGGTGGGACCTGCTGGAATTGTTTTTGCGCCCTTCTTATTCGGGAAATTTTGCCAAATTAACAGCAAACCTTGGTGATATGTTTGCTACTATTCCGTGAGCACAACAGGCGTGCGGACGTTCTCTACACGCGACATCCGGACTGGAATGATGAGCAAATATTTCAGCGAGCTCGACGTTGGGTCATTGCGATTATTCAAAGAATATCAGTCGATTTTGTAGGAGTGGTTATTCTTATTCGTTGTTACAAACAAACGTACATACAGTATCTGCCAACCCTAACCGGTGGTCCGCTTCCTGTATATAGTGGTTACAATCCGGATGTGAATCCACAAATCGACCTGTTTTTTTCTCAAGTAGCCTATATCTACGGCCACACTGGTCTCAATCAGATTATCCAACGGCTGGACGAGACGGGGAAAACGATTCAAACAGACAATCTTCTTCTGCGAGACAGTCTGTTCAAAAACTTATGCGACGAAGTGTTAGATAGTGGAATGGAGCCGATATTGCGCGGATTTGTTGCGCAACGGGACAACGAAATCGATACCCGACTTGTTGAAGACGTGCGCAACAATCTGCCACTCGGTCCGAATGGGGCGCCTTTTGACTTAGCGGCCATAGGAATCCAACGGTACAGCAGAATGCATGGATTTTTTCACTGATTACGGATCAGGGGTCGCGACTTGGGATTTCCCGATTACAACAGTTGCAGGGCGGCATTTAATCTCACTGTAGTGAAAAATTGGGAAGACTTAACCAACGATACGGAGGTGCAAAACGTGCTGGCTGCATTGTATCAAAATATCAGTAATCTCGATGTGTCTGTCGGTTGGTTTGTGATCACTTAAGTCTTTGACACTCAGGTGAAAAACTAGGAACGTTTGCTGAGTCACATATCGGAAACTCGTTGGTCGGACCACTTGCTCAAGCTTCAATAAGAGAGCAATTCCAGCGACTGCGTGATGGGGATCGGTATTGGTACGAAAATGACGGGGTTCTGACAGACGAAGAAGAGCAGGACTTCGAGCAGTTCGGATTGGGCGATTTAGTGACCCTGAACACGAACATCACCTATTATCCGGGGAATCCTTTTGTAGCAATAACGGATCTGTCGTATTTTCTGAACGGTCCCGAAATGCAAGCGCAAACTAATTACATTGCATCGTCTGTCAGTGTTTTGGGAGTTCTTCGTCTGTCGTGGAACATATCCGATGCGCAGATCTCGTTCATTTTCGAAAGTAATTCCACCGGATGGTTTGGGTTTGGATTGGGGAATGATATGTTGAATTCAGACATCTACTTTTGCAATGATAACGGCTTTGGCGTTTTCGAAGTGCAGGATTCATGGAGGTATGTATATATTGACTCTTTGTTTGGTCAGTGACTGACTTTTACGAAGCAACTTACCTCTGCCAATTCAAAGTGATGTGGTGCAAGGTGGGCAAAACAATATTCTCCACCAAGCAGATTTGACAAAAGCACAAAATCAATCGCTACGAGTTGTATCGTTCACGCGTTACCTTCAAACAGGGGATCAGCTGGACTACGATATAACAAATTCGCAAATGCCAGTAATATTTGCGTATTCGCACGGTACCGAACTTGTCTGGCATGGGCCATTGAACCGAGTGCATACTGTTTTGAATTTTTTTTCTGGGTCAGCCGTCTCTTCCGGAAATGCAAGTTCCGGAATGTCCAGCCTTTTGATTCTCCACAGTCTTTCAATGTACATTGCGTTCGTTGCGTTATATCCTCTGGGTATTTACGTTGCCAGGTATCACCATAACATGGCAATGTGGCTTCCAATCCACACGTCGCTGCTTTCTTCGGTCACCTCAAATGTAACAATCTGCCATCAACACCCGCTGTTATTAATCATTTCGGCAACCAGGTTGTCGTTGCGGGATTGACGGCAATTATTGGGACATTTGGCAATCCAGAATCATTACATTATAAGTTTGGATTGGGTGTGATTACTTTAGTGTGCCTTTCAACAGCCGCTGGATACATCGCTACTAAGCTTTACAGTATGCATTACCGGTACAGTGGCTTAGCGTATGCTGCTCGCGGCGTCCACAAGTATTCGGGCCTTCTTGCGTATGCCGTAGGGCTCGTTGATTGCTACCTTGGTGTCTCGGAGTTGGGTGACGAAGCGACACGGGTCTACTATCAAATTGCATTTCTCATCACTGTGTTCATTCCGCCAATCGCTTTGTATGTGTACGGCGAGCGGCAGAAGCAGCGCCTGCATGGAAGCAAAGATTTCATGGGGTTGAATAACCTTCCATTGTTCAAATGGGAGGACGTGAACCAGAGAGTATCCCTCGGAGCAAAATGGATTGTAATTGACGACATCATATGTGAGTGTCCGAAATTTTGCAAAGAGTCTCAAGATAGCAAAAGATGACGTGAAGAAGTTCATTGATCGGCATCCTGGGGGACCGCACGCGCTGCATCAGATGATTGGCGTCGACGCCGCGTTTGCATTCAACGGCCGCTACCGCAGAAACAGCTTGCTGTCTCGGAAGAATTCGCGAAACGGCCCCAGCGAGAAGGCGCTCTTGGGACGAGTGGATGACAGTCTCGAAGAGCTTGTCTATAATCATTCGCGATATGCACGCAATCTGCTAGCGTCATTCGCGATTGCGACACTATCTCGTAAAACCCAAAAACGATGGTCAATGTTTGGGTCTCAGCACCATTCTGTTGCCTCTACAATTAATGACAATGGCAAAGAAAATTTGGTGGCTCAATCGGAGGGCCGCTGTCTTAAGAAACCTGTTTATGTCGACAGATTCATGCACTTCATCATCGCTCACAAGAAAGTTATAACTCAGCCGAAGGCGCGGTTTCCAGTTTATTCGATTCGCGTTGCTTTTGAAAACGAAGAAGATGAAGTATTTTCACAACCGGGAGATTCTTACCTGTTTCAATTCGTCGATAACATGGGACGCTTGGTCACTCGGTCTTACACTCCAACTGCAGTTAAATCGAAAGGCGGAGTTGATTTTATGATTAAAATGTACAATGGAGAAATGACCAACTATTTGATGAAGTCGCAGTCAATCCGAATGAGGGGACCAATTTCTAAAAAAACTTTATTAAACCCATACTCTGAATTCGGAACCTGGAAAACTTTGGGATTAATCGCCGGCGGATCTGGTTGGTAGTTTAAGAATATATTGCCACTGACTTTCGGCCAAGGGATCACGCCGATGCTGCTAATTATTGACTATCACATCAAGAACTGCATACGCGACGCAGTCACGAACAAGCCAAATTTCCACATCCACTTGCTGTATTCGAATGTTGATGAGGCTGACATCTTCGCAACTGCGGAGCTTACCAACCTCGAAGTGCGGGCATGTGGGGCATTAACAGTCACTTACATTGTAAAAACAACCGAATCCGAGGATTTTGCGGGGATTGTGGGTTCGATTTCGCCAGAGATCATCCTTGCGACCATGCCGAAACCACAACTGCAGCAACCGGGAAAACGCGGTCAGAGCGCTGGGTCTGTTCAAGCGTCAAGTTTAAACAGGAATTGGAACAAAAGAACGGGAAACCAAGGAATCGGTGAAGGTCTAAATGTTCTAGATAAATTCAAGTTCAATTTATTTGGAAAATAGACGCGCCTTACCGAATCAATTCGAAGCGCGAGTCTGTGGACGGCAGAGTGTCAGAAACTTCCGCGTCAACGGCGGATGATATGTCGCTGTCGACAATAGTTGTTTGTGGGCAAGTAACGGTAGCTGCGGTGCAGCAGGGATCTGAATGCTGTTTTTCCGACAGGCCGATTTTGATGAACGTGGCAGTCGGAGACATGCTGCGCAGCCTGGGATACCAGAATGTGGTGACGCTGTGAGGATGAAGCACACGGAGGCGGCGGCGGGGAAGCAACTGCGCCGGAAGGCGGTGCGGCTGGAATCGAATGAAATGTCTTTTTGGGATGAAATTGCCCGAATTTGTTTTCCGAGCGATTTCAACTCGGCCGCAACTGCCGCAACAACTGCAGCGAGCTTCTTTCCACGCGACACGGCAGCAGCGAATGACAAGCAGCAACGAAAGAGATGCCGCGGCAGCAGCCGCCGCCGCAAAGTCCGACAAGGCGAAAGAGCGCGAGGCCAGAGCAGAGCAAGCTCGTCTGGAGAAGCTAGCCAAGTTCGAGGCGAAGCAAAAGAAGCTAGCCGAGGAGAAGGCCAAGCAGCAAGCACAACCGCCCAAGGTACATTTGAAATACTTCGGCCCGCCTGCTCATGCTGAAGACTTCACACGGCGCAGCAAAAAGAGAAAGTCGAAAAGAAAGAAAAAACATCCGCTGATGATTCTGCTGGCACCGCGATCATAGCTGATGTCACACCCGAAGGCCAAAAGAAAAACTTGTCGCTGCCTTATGCCCAAACGTACAACCCCGCTCTTGTCGAAGCCGCCTGGTACTCATGGTGGGAAAAAAGTGGCTTCTTCAAGCCGGAGATGGTCAATGGGAAACCAAAGTACGAATCAATGTGCTGCGTCTATGAATTCTGATGACTGTTGCATGCAGAGCGGAGGGTACTTTCGTGATATCCATTCCTCCACCAAACGTCACAGGTTCACTTCATCTCGGACACGCCCTGACGAATTCGATTCAGGATACGCTTACCAGGTGGAATCGAATGCTTGGAAAGACAGCTTTGTATGTTCCTGGTTGCGATCACGCTGGAATTGCCACCCAAATCGTCGTCGAAAAAAAACTTATGAAGGAACGTCAACTAACGCGACACGATCTGGGCCGTGAAGTGTTTATCAAAGAAATTTGGAAATGGAAGAATGAGTTAGGTCTTATTTTTCAAAGGATTGAATTTGACTGTTTTGCAAGGTATGGGGACAAGATTTATAACCAGATCCGACGACTCGGCACGTCCGTCGATTGGGATCGTGCCGTTTTCACAATGGATCCGAATCCATCTGCTGCTGTCACTGAAGCATTCGTGAGGCTGCATGACGAGGGAATAATTTACCGCGAAAATCGTCTTGTCAATTGGTGTACCAAGCTAAAAACCGCCATATCGAATCTTGAGGTATCCTGCATTGTGGCTTCACTGTATTCTCATCACCAAAATTAAGGTTGAGAATCTCGAACTCACCGGTCGGCAGATGTTAAGTGTTCCAGATCACGATCCCACCAAAAAGTACGAATTCGGAGTGATCGTGTCATTCGCGTACAAATTCGAAAATAGTGGTAGGTAATTCGCACAATCTATCGTGAATTTAATGTGGGAGCAGATGATGAAATCGTTGTCGCAACAACTCGACTTGAAACTATGCTGGGCGACACAGCAATTGCTGTGAACCCGGAAGATGAACGCTATAAGGACAAAGTTGGACAGTATGTAATACATCCCTTCAACGGCCGAAGAATTCCCGTGATTGCTGACGACTATGTTGACAAAGATTTCGGAACTGGTTAGTATGAAAGAAAAAAGAACTCGACATGTTTTGTAATGTAATCTGGAACCAAAGGCGCTGTCAAGATCACACCTTCTCACGACCAGAATGACTATGCCATGGGTAAACGACACAGCCTTCCTTTCATCAATATTTTTACGGATGATGGGAAGATCAATGAAGAAGGAGCACCGTTCACTGTTAGTTTTTTCGACGATGATATTTTTTTGACTCATCGATGTGATCCAGGGGTTGCAAAGATTCGACGCGCGCATTGCGGTGCAGGCTGCACTAAAAGAACGTGGTCTCTACAAAGAAACCAAGCCAAATCCAATGCAGCTTCCAATCTGCACGTAAGAGAAAACTTATCGACGCGTTTTCCTGTCTCAAATTTTCCTTCAGCCGATCTAACAATATCGTTGAGCCATTGATGAAACCTCAATGGTGGGTTGACTGCAAAGATATGGCTGCCAAGGCGATAGATGCCGTCAAGTCCGGGGAGCTGGAAATCATCCCGAAAACCAGCGAGAAAGAATGGTTTACGTGGCTGGAGAAAATTCAAGACTGGTGTATTTCTCGACAACTTTGGTGGGGACATCGCGTCCCAGCATACTTTGTGAACATCAGCGGACAAGTTAATGATGTAAGTGACGCGTTTCGAAGAGAGCCAGATTAACAGAGCATCAGCCTTTGGATGGCAAATTCTGGGTTTCCGGACGTTCAAAAGAGGAGGCTCTTGAGAAAGCTCTCACTCGATTTCCCAATGTGCCAAAGGAGAGCATTGTCTTGGAGCAAGGTAAGCGACTGTCTTTTGGGTTTACTCATTGCATTTCTTTCAACAGATCCTGACGTTTTGGACACATGGTTCTCCGCGGCGTTGTGGCCGTTCTCTGTTCAGGGGTGGCCAAAACAAACTTTAGATTTGAAGAACTTCTATCCGAATGCGGTGTTGGAAACTGGGTGGGATATCCTCTTCTTCTGGGTTGCACGGATGGTGATGGTTGGAATCAAATTGACTGGAGAAGTTCCATTCAAACAGGTTTCTTCGAAGAATCTTACATTCTGAGTTGTAACTGGATTAATAGGTGTTCTGTCATGCTATGGTTCGTGATGCTCACGGGCGTAAAATGAGCAAATCGTTGGGAAACGTTATTGACCCCTTGGATGTGATTGAGGGCATATCTCTTGCTGACTTGCAGAAACGGCTTGAAGTTGGAAATCTGGATCCTCGCGAAGTTGAGAAAGCCAAAGAAGGTCAGAAACGCGACTTTCCGAACGGCATTCCTCAGTGTGGAACTGATGCATTGCGATTCACGCTTCTCAACTACTCTTCTGGAGGAAGAGACATTAACTTAGACATTCTCCGTGTTGAAGGATATCGCAAGTTTTGCAACAAGCTTTGGAACGCAGTGTTGAAGATGGGTCTTGAAAAGCTCGGGCCGCACTTCATCCCGCAACCTGCTGAAATTTACGTAACTGGGAAAGAATCGTTGGCAGATTTGTGGATTTTGAACAAACTTAATATTGCTGCAAAAGAAACAAATATTGCGCTGGAGCAGCGAAACTTCTTGGCTGCGACAAATGCTGTGTATAACTTCTGGATGTACGAGCTTTGTGACGTGTATCTTGAAATTTGCAAACCCGTGCTAGCTGGCCGCGATGAAGTTGGGCGAAGAGCGTGCCGTGACACTCTGTACACATGTTTGGATGCCGGATTGAAGCTGTTGCACCCAATGATGCCATTTGTTACCGAAGAGCTGTGGCAGAGACTGCCCAGAAGAGACAACGATGTCCTGAGGGAAACCATAATGAAAGCAAAGTACCCCGTCGAGGTATGTCGTTCTTTTTCATGCTGGAGATTTCTGAAATCGGTGGTGTTTTAGATGGAATGCTGGAACAACCCTGAAGCAGACGCCGAATTCGAAGCAGTCAACAAGCTCGTCAGAGCTGCGCGTTCTCTGATGGTTGATTATGGCATTAAGAAAGAAGGTCAACGTGAGTATTTTGGGGTGCACTATGTGGGACTCATCCTCGGAAAGTGTTTGTACAGACCAAAAACGAAAACCTGTTCGATACTCTTGAATCTGAAGGGGCAACAATCATGGCCGGATTGATCAAAGGAGCCAAGTCACTCAACGTTCTTCCTGCAGATGGCACTCCCCCGTCTGGGTGTGCGGTAATGTCCGTTTCTCACGATTGCAACGTGTACCTGTTAGTAAAGGGAATCGTTGATTTCGACGCCGAAATCGCCAAATTATCAACAGCGAAGGCGAAGGCCGAATCTGCTCTTTCAGATCTATTGAAGAAGATGAATGCCACCGATTATCTGCAGAAGGTGAAAGCCGAAGTTCAAGAAATGAACATAAACAAGGTGAGAGAATGCTGCTTCGTATGTGTCTGTTTCTGAAATCTGGCACCAGCGCGCTGGATTGGAGACAGAATTGGAAACTTTAGGCACTGCAATCAAGAATTTCCAGAACTTGAAGGACTTGTGACTGGAAATAAATTGACTGAACCCATTTTTGGGCAGACTTTCTGTTTCTTATTTTGTTGTTCACACCACTTTTCACAATCTGAAATTCCCAGGTTAGTTTTAAATGGTGCAACTTGTCACAACACTGTTGCAATATTTCTTCATAATCTTTTGTTGTTGTGGCACCAGCTGGAGCTACCACATTGTTGGATCCAATTCTGTTTTGGGCAAATGAAGTTGCAATTGGCAATTATCACAATGGATTGGTTGAATTTGCTCTTGATTTATTTTTCTGCCCTGGTAAGAGATGATTGATTTATTGAGAATTTACTTATTCATTTTTATCACAGCTGCCAATGTTGCAATTGAAAGGCAGTTCAGTCTTGGACACAATTTGGTATCAGTCAGGAGACACTGCTTGGGAGCACAAAAAATCTGTCTTTGTGTTGCTCAGTATGAAAAAGCAGTTTATTTCCTGAAAATATCCTTCATGCAAAACTGTTGGTTCCCCAAGTTGTCAGATTTGGGATAGGAAGACTTTTTATTTTGTGATGTGTTGTCCTCTCTCAGAAAC
>JADHYT010000478.1:0-12701 GCA_027604725.1 Entophlyctis luteolus
TCTCATTATATTGGTTAAGGCCAGTTGTTAGGAATTCCATGCATCTGTTTTCAAGAATTTGCAGTTTTCGAGTCCAATTATTCGCCTTTCAAACACATGCAAAATTCACAATCTGTGACGCTCATTCTGGCGACAAAGTCGTGATGGCTTAATATTGCCAAGATGTCATTTGAACACTGTATTTTGCACTGATGTACGGTTTTGCTGGTGCACAAATGCTGTTGATGGTGAAACTTTGCCGAAAGCATTCACTTCGCGTTCGCCTTCTTATGATTGGAGTCTCACATTGTCCAAGCATGTATCGTATGTGCCTTGATTTGATTGAAATTTTTTTATTTCCTCCACTTCTAACGTCAAAAAATCGTGAACACAAAACAAAACGAAGTTTGGAAGAAACAAAAGCCAAAACAAAACTATCTTCTGCCACTCACTAACACTGGTCAAAAGCACTTACGGTGCAGCGACGGTTTCTGCCTCTTGCACTGCTGAAATATTCGTTAAGACTTCGGTCGTAACCTTTGTGACTGAAGCCTCCTGCGTTCCATCCGCTGCAACAGTGGTGATGGTCTCAGATGTTACTGCCTCCGTCACAGTCTCAACAACGACCTCCTCAGCCTTGCTTTCATCCGTTTTTTCTACTTGGGCTTTGACAGGGGCCCAAGGTTTCTTGAATTTCAAAAACCTGGTCATTAAAAAAATTAAATGAAGAACTGTATGGGATCGCACTCACTGGTTATTCAGAGCAGTGGTGAATTTCTTCACAGGTGTCTCCTTTTCTATCGTAGCTGCAGGAACATCGACAGCAGCAGCTTCTTCGGCACTTGTGGCAGACAAAGGAGGGGCATCTTCAGTGTCTGAAACAATACCGTCCGCTGCAAAAGACTGAATCGGAGCAGACTTGCGGCGATTTGCCTTTGTTAGCTTCGTCAAGGAGCTGAAAGCAGTGAATGGATTTTTGCGAGGCTGCTCTTGCTTTTCGGCATTGCCTTGTTCCTCTGTAGCCTCCACCACTACTTCAGTCGCTTCGATCCCAGCACTTTCTGTCACCACGGGAGCAAGGCCTTCTGGAGGCGGAGTAGATTTTGATCGTCCGAGCGCCAGTGTCTTTGTGAACTTGCTGAAGTCAAACGGATTCTTGCGTGTAGCTGCAAGAACGGGTGCAGCCTCCTCCACTACCTTTGGAGCGTCTTCTGTGGGAGCATTCTTCGGCGGTACGTCTGGAAGTTCCGCCTCAACTGAAGGTCCCGGCAGTTCAGCCACTTCAGTTTCAACCACAGCAATTGCTTCCTCATGTACTTCTGCCACTTCATTGACTTCTTCAACAGTTTCGGCTTTCACAACAGTTTCGGCTTTCACATCCTCGACCACTGTAGTTTCAACTGCTTCATCAGTTTCCGGAATGGCACTGCCGGTATCCGCAGCAACGTCAGTGGCAGAGGGAGCTGCTGCAGTTGGCTTGCGAAGGCTGAGATTTTTCCTGAACGTAGAGGTGAAAGAAGAGAAAACCGACTCCTTCTTAGCAGGTGCAGCTGGGAGTTGCTTTTCTTCAACTGGAGGCTCGGCCGCAGGAGGAACGGCCTCGGTGTCTGGGGCGGTAGTGGCTTCCACATCTTCAGTGGCTTCGGCAACGACAGCAACAGTTTCAGAAGCGGATTCTGCTGGGACCGCAGATTCTTGTGTGGCGGCAACAACCTCTGATTCCACGACTGTAGTTTCTTCAATAACGACGGTAGTTTCGGCGCCCTTATTCACAATCTGGCCGGGTGCAGAGGTGATCTCTTCAGCTGTGACTGCCACGGATGTGGTTTCCGCCTTAGTCGTCGTGAGTTTGCCGCTCCTTTGGCAGGGAAAGATGAGAGAGTCCCACAAAGAGGGGAAGGGTTGACATACCATAAAAAAAAAAGTCCGGATGAGCGCTTAGAGCTGCGGCCAGCATCCTTGGGAGAGACGGCTGGATCCGAAGGTTCGAGAGCAGTGGTGGCAACGACTGGGGAAAAGTTGGTGTCAAAGGGGTGCGGGTGGCGTAATCTGATCAATTGTGAATCCATACCATCATTCTCTGCTGGCGGCGCCGAGGCGGTGGGAGGAACGGAGCGGCGCTTGCTTTGAAACAGCGGCGCAAGCTTGAATTTAGGCTTCGCAGGGGCTGCGGCGGCAGTTTGAATTTCCTCAATGGCGCCAGCGGTGGCTGCTTGTGAGTCAGAGCTCTCCGCGGCGACGGCGACAGTGGCTTCCTCTGCACCGGCAGCGGCAGTCTCTGGGGCTGTAGCAACAATAGTCTCGCTGGCGGCCTCGGGGACAGCAGCGACGGCGGATGCGGCGGCAGTGTCGGTGGCCACTCCGGCGACTTCTTCAGGCATTTTATTTAGGTTTTAAGTTTATTTGAAAATTGCCTTAAGTCCGGCTTTTTCGTCTGGCGCCTGCAATTTTTCGAACTTCACCGCATGTCTTTTCCATCCTTTGCCCGCAATCACGATGCCACCCCCCCACGACAATTCATGCCTGCATACTTTTGCCCGTCTCCTACTTCCTTGCCGCGAATAATTTCCAAAGCTGAGACTAATTAGTTTTCTCGAAAAAGCGAAGCATGATTGATTCACGTATTTCCTCTTGCTTTGACAAATTTACAGAACATAGCACTGAACTTTCACAGATCTCGTTGCGAGAACGATGTCTGCACAACCAACGTGAAAAAAAAAAAAAAGAAAGAGAGAGAATAAGAAAAAGAAAAAATTGAAAATTTGAGCGAACGCCAATTTAAAAAGTCTTTTGTCCAGTCATACGCTCTTGCCCTAGTTACCTTGCGCTTGAATATTCTCATGTACGATTTGGTTTCAGGAGTAGAATGTGCACTTTTGTCCAATTTTTTTGACACTTTGATGGAGTGTTGTAACGCGAATGATATGCTCGATGGCGGCGGCTGCAACTGTTCCCCGGGCGTAGTGCAGAGATGTATTACTAAGAACTTTGGTGGTTTGCCAACTTCCCAGATGTGATCCAATCAATGCGCTCGTCTTTATTTCCGGTTGATTTTTATCTCGGTTAAGAAAAGACGAAAATAGGGTTACTGTAAATGATTAATCGCACTTGCTGAAGATTTTCACGTCTCTGGCACGCCATATTCGTCGTTCGAAGCAAATTCTGTGAGCTGCTAAGGCAACTGCGGCGACACAAAGTGCAACTTTTTCTCCCTATTGAGAATGATGACGGAGCCGGTACATGGGCAGACTGGATTTCGCTTGAAACAGTTATACTAAGTTTAATTATTCGGCGTTAGTTTGGGCGAGGACAGCATGCCATCTACCTCGGCACTCGTGACAATTTCTGAATTTAACATCAGCAGCGCTGAAGAGCCAATTTTGCACAGAAAACTCATCGTAAATAATGTGGACATTCTGCGTACCGACTGCGTCGCATCGCTCATAATACCATTGGAAAAAATTTCCCTAATTCTCTGTTCTGTCCTTTGCTCAGATAAACAGAGTCTTGAAAAAACACAAGTAGATTTATCGAAAATCGCAGGAAATGAAGGAAAAAAAAAATCACCCCAAACTAATTCTCTTCATCAACGGGTACAATCTCAAAGTTATCCATCTCAACCACCAATGTCCCATAGTCGGTGTGTGCTGAATCAAACATGATTGTCTGCCACTGCAGCTCCCTCCATCCACTTACAACACCCAGCATGCAATAGTGCAGACAGTCAGTTAACGGGCCCTTGTGGGCGTCAGGGCGCTGTATCGTCATGTTCCATGCATCCACATATTGAAACCTTGTTGCCTTTGCATCGTCACTGGAAATCGCAGACTTCTCCGATTTGCCACGGACGGCGCCAAGCGCCGTTCTTTCGAACGCAGAGTAGTTGACTCTTTTTTGCACAATATTGTTCATGAGCTGGAATTGATCCCAATTGTAATTTCGCGCTGCAGGATCTTTGGTGGAGAACGGATGCGTCCTGTTTGTCTCCGGGTGCTGATATTGCTCGCATTCCATGTGTCCGGGAGTGGTTGAAAACCAATACACGTCAATGCCGCGAGTTAGTTTCGAGAAACGAGTGTTTACCCATTGAACCTAAACAAGTTGATCATTCAGAAGGCTCACGGTTTATGAATTCATCACCATTACCATTCTGTCATATGCAACAAGGATATTTTCTTCAGTCGAATCGCCGGAAAATTCGCCTCGTATCCAATGCGGCCCAGAGTTTATAAACACGATATCCCTCTCGAGTTGGACCGGACTTCCCGAGTACGCTACTGCCCTTTGCTCTTCAAATAGTGGCCACCAGTCTGGCTCATTTGGTGGTTCGCGTAACTTATGCCCACCAATTCCTTTGAAAGCATTTTCAATTTCAGTCTCAGAAAGAAGGTGGTGGTGCCTCCACCAGGTAATCACAGGTGTATTCAATCGGGAAAGTGCCACTCCGGCAAGCTTTAGCAATTCAGGAGTTAAAATGTGGCTTGGATCGAGAGAGATGGACGAAAATTTCAGCCCGTGATCGCGAAAAATGAATGGAGAATATGGATAGTTGAAGGACATCATCCAAGTATCCATCATCTGATTTGCGAGAGAGTCGCCAACTATGACCATTCCTTGCGGCGATCTTAGAAGACGCAAAGTCATGGCATATACATCGAATTTGCTTCGAAGACAAGGGAAATTCAAACTCCATTGCCAGCTGGCAACAGCCAAAGAGCGGTTAACTTTGTCTGAAATAAAAGGTGAAGCATCGCACGTGACGCTGCTGGTGTCGGTGGTGTTCTGCGGAAAGTGGGTTACTCAGACAATGGGAAGCAGTCGGATGCGTTTACAGGCAGGCCGAAGGCGGCGAAAGCGTCATTGAAGGACGCGACATGGTATTTTGTCCATATTCCATTTGCCATATCAGCAGAGCCGCAGAGTTCATGCGCAACTGAAATGGCTGGGAAGGAAATGCGGCTGGGGACGTTGAGAACAAGGATGGACAGCATCAGGGGCAGCAGTAACAGGGCCAAGGCGAAGCGCAGAGGGACGGGGAAGCGAAAGCGATGGGGAGGGCTCGGTGGAGTGGACGGAAGGAAAGCCATGGTGGGGACGCGTCGGGGTGCGCCTCTTGTTTGCTTGAATTGTCAGTGTTTGCTTGACGAGAAGGCGGTTTGTGGTGGGAACGAATGGTGGTAGAATGGTGGCAGAAGGGAACAAAAACGGACAAAAATGTTTCTGTTGAAGTCGCTTGGCAGTGCCCTGTGGTGCGGTGCCTTCGCCCCCTCCCTCGCCCTCCCCCTCCCCGTCCCCCGTCCCGTCTGTCCCCCGCTCCCCCATCCATGCCCACAAATGCCCACGTGCCTGTTGATTTGCAATTCACAGGGGCTCCTCCGGCGCCTCGGACGCCGAGCTCATTCAGATCCCCTCGGGAGCTCTGTTTGCCGTTGCGTCGACGTCCGCGGCATCCGCGCGCCGCCTACTGTTCCCGGACGCCTCGCTGACAGTTCGCCGCACCTCGACCCCTTTCACTGCCCAGCTTGTTTGTACGCGCATCGTTGACGAAGGGGACGCCTCCGAATCCGACACAGACCCCGCAGACGCGCTCGACGCCCTTGCAATCGACGATGACCAGCGTATATTCGCCGTCGACGAGTCTATCGCGTTCCGTGTGCTTCTCACTCGTCCCTCCGAAATTGTTTTTGTGTGGCGGGACCCCCTCGCCACTCAAGCCAGCAAAGCTGCCGTCTTAGAATTTGTAGTGTCATGCGAAGATACGACTTTGGCAACCGTTTCTGCGTTTGAGGCCGTTGTATACACCTGTATGTTTGAGCGCCGAGAAGGAAAATCCCATGAAGACGCTGAAGAAGCCGAAGTGGAGGCTTACATAAAGTTCATCAAGAAAAAGTCTCAATCGGCTGCTGTTTCTGCTGGTGTTACGGACTCAGTTGGTGCGGCTTTGCCTGCAAAGACTTCAAAAGAGAAATCGACAAAACCTGAGCACAGAGCAGTTACCGCAACAACTGCTGCGTCTTCTTCCTCTCTGCAAAATCCTGTTAAGGGTAAGAAGGGTGGTATGGTTGGGGTGGAGGAGAAATCATCCCATAAAACCCCAGTCAAGCAAACTTCAAAGGACTCGACGAGCACAAGCCCGACTCCAATGTCTATGGGCACAACACCTCTTGCAATCAATAATAATGTCGGTGATGCTGTGGACAAACTGGTTGCTCCGGCGGGCGAATCGATTGTGAAAGTCAAAGCGGACTTATATCTTTACGATAACCGAGTTTCGCAGGTTCGTGAATTTTACTATTGGTATCAAAAGATCTGAATCCTTTTTTCGTGCAGTTCAATCGAATGCGTGAAGATATATTCGCTGAACTCATTCGAACATCAAAATTCGAATTTACTCTCGTCATCAGCGATGAATCGCAGGCCTACATCTCCCAGCCCCTCGACGCATCCATGAATCCGCAGTTCAATTCACATGCATGCTGCTTTGTCTGGCTTTGGAAAGACGACGTAAATAGCGATACTGTGTACCCATGGAGTGTGAAGTTTGCGGATGCTTCAGGTGAAGCTCTATTCCGCGACGCATTTGGAGCTTGCTTGTATGAGGTTCTCAATAAGAGTGAATTCTTGAAAGTAAAAGCGGAGGATCGTCCTTGGATTGTGAATGCTTATAAGGAGGACGTGGAAATGGCTGATGCAGATGCGCGAGAAGAAGATGACGAAGATGAAGGCTCTAATGAAGATAGCGATGAAGACGATGACAGGTGTGCTGTTTTCTCATAGTACGTAAAACAAGAACTGATTTCAACGCAGATACCAGGACGCTGTCGACGGTGGTGCACCGGGCGATAAAACTGCAAAAATAACCAATCTTACAATTGGAAAAAGGGATCGATCATACTTTGTCCGAGGCCAGTCAATTGGTGTGCTATCGCATCCATCCGGAAACTCTCTTGAGTATTCGACAGTGATCAACAACGTGGCATCACTCGATAACAAGGCGTTCACGCCGTCAAAAGTTCTTTTACACGATGGTGATAGATCAATGCTTCTGATGCACCCGAACAAAGAGCATACTGTTTACCGAATGGACTTGGGGGTCGGCAAGGTTGTTGAAGAATGGACAATCGACGATGTTACTCCTGTGCATGAAATCATCCCTTCCGCCAAGAACAATGCTGCCGCCGGTGGAAATACTCTCGTCGGCATTAACCACAACAGCATTTTTAGAATCGATCCGCGATTGAGTGCGAAAAAATTGGTGCAGAGTGAGAGCAAGACGTACACCTCTAATGTTGGCAACTTCAATTGCGCCACTACGACGTCGGCCGGGAACCTCGCTGTAGGATCTTCTAAAGGAGATATTCGCCTCTACAACAAGTTGAACGTGCGTGCAAAGACGCATTTGCCAGGGTTGGGAGATCCAGTTATTGGAATTGATACCACAGAGGATGGGAAATGGATTATTGCCACTTGCAGGTGCGTCGAAAGTGTAATTATTCTATTGCTAAAAGTTTTGACTTTTGTTCCTAGAACCTATTTGCTGTTGGTATGTACTGAAGCAAAGGATGCAAAGGTATCCGGAGCTGTATTTTCTGGATTCAACAAGAGTTTGGGTAGTCAGAAACCGTTCCCAGTGAGGCTCCAGCTGCGTCCGGAGCATGTGGCATGGATGGGTGGCGTTGTCTCTTTCACAACAGCAAAATTCAATACCAGCTCAAATGCTGATTCGGCGGGTCAATTTGAAGAGACCTCCATTGTGACATCAACAGGAAACTTGTTAGTCCTTTTTCTTTGATTTTTGTATTATCATCCTTTTGAGCTGAGCTTTCCCTTTCAGCGTGGTCTCGTGGAATTTTCGTCGCGTGAAACAAGGAAAACTCAACGACTACACAATCAAACAGTTTGGCAGCAACGTAGTGGCGGACAACTTCAAATTCGGCGAGGACCAAAATATAATTGTTGCGCTTCCGGAAGATGTGCATATGGTGGCCAAGAAAAACCTGCAGACGCCAACAAAGATGCTCAAAAGCCGCTCGTCTATTGTGAATTCGCCTTACTAGCGCTGGGGAGTGGAAATGTGTTATTTTGTGATAATAAATTCCTCAGTGTCACTTGTCTTTTCTGAACGGGAACCAGTGCTCAACCGGCACCAGAGCCTGTGCGCGGTGACTTCACCGCCCGCGCTTCCGATCGGTCTGAGTATGCATTCGGCGGACTTTGTGATGCCATCGCTGTGGATCCGACGTTGTGGCACTGGGACTCGCAGTGCGGTGCCTTCATGGGCATTACGCACCAAAAATATTCCCCCTGTGTCTTTCAAAACCCCGAACTTATCTCAGGCATAATCCTTTTCTGACCATAAGCTCATGACCTTGCGGTGCAAAAAGTACGGCCGGCGTGCGCATTGGCATTTCACCAAGAAACAACACATACATAAAACATCAACAATCACCTGCTCGCACAATAACGCAGTCCGCCGGCTGATCGATGGACAAGAACACAGTCGGTCTGATGTCAAGTAAACTGCAAAAAGAAATGACTTTGAATGCTTCACGCAGACACTGGTGTCACGGCAAAATTTTGGCAACCCTTTTCAACTTTGCAAACTGATAAATTGGCGCCAACGAATGGCATCGACCGCTGGTCCTTGCACCGATTCGCACAGAACGCTCTGGCCCGTATCTTCCCGTTCCACCGCATGACCGTGAACGACACCGATGTATTGTTGATCCGTTGTTGCTTCCAAATTTTGCCATTGCATGACTGATTCAACCTCACTGGGTTCCACGTTGACTTTGACGTATTTCTCTATGTAAACAAAGAGGAAATCCCATTTTGGCAGGGCTCGATGCAGCAGACCTCACAGACTAACTCAACCAATTGAGGAAGTTCCTCAGCTTACCAGCCTAGGCAATGACCCCGAAGACGGAGACCAAAATGGGTGTCCATTCCAAACTGCGCTCGGAACTTGCCAGGCGAAGGATGATTTAACCTTCAAGATCTAACCCAAGGTCTGTTATTACTCGTTCCATCTCACTAACCACGACAAACAGGACATGAACTCGATGGAGCCAGTTTCTTTATTTACGGCGTCCGTTCAAGCAAAAGTATATCATGTGCCAGTTCTGGTTCCCAAAAAGACATGTGGGTGAATTAACTTCACCTTCCATCATGCTTCATGTGAACAGCACCGTCAAAGTCCATGTCTTCTCGGACCATCATAGATATATCTAATAATTTTATCAGAGTATGTTGCGAGCAGGCACTCAAAATCATCGATCGGGAACAAGTTGCAAAGGTTCCTTCTTGCCTCCAATGAAAAATTGATTACAAAACTTGCTTGAAGCATTTGCGCACCGTAAACTTCCAAAAGTTGCCGATTTCCGTGTTAGATCACTTGGCAACATTGCGGAAACATTGATGCTTCCAGCATGTCGGAAGCTTCCATAAAATATTCAGGCTTGCACTGACAATGACGTACTGTATACTGCAGCCAGAAAGAATCATTCCTTCATTGATTCGTTGATTCCTGGCGTTCGCTTGTTGCAAATGACTGTATCCAGGATCATGGTGAAAAAATGACGGAGATAAAAAAGATTATTGAAGACTACAACATGCAATGCTTGTATTTTGATGATCCTCACACTGGTTTTGCTGGATATTCAAAACAAAATCTGCTGCTAACTGGTCGGAACGTTGCCAAAAAGATTGTGATTTGCAACAGTATATGATTTCAATTAACCTTCGATAACTTGAATCACAAGATTTATGCACGACAAATGAAGGTCAAGTCCAAAACCAAACCACATGAGGCATAGGAACACGGTTGTTGATTGGGAAGCACATTCTCGATAGACACGACGAAGTCGTCATCAGCGACGCAGCTGTGGGCGACGTACTGCAGTACGCGCAAGCACACGCACAGGTTGCACTGCTCGGAGGGATACGCGTGCTTCAGATGATCGAAGCTGCAGTCGGAGACCGAAGTGTTGACAAGGCAGATGTCGGTGTTGCTGGAGGCAGCCGGTGTCGAGGCCACCAGCGACGTCCCAGACACTCGCACACACACGCAGACACTGGGTGACGTGTACCTCCTTTGAACTTTTCTATTGGTTCAAGTTATTATGAATTCAGCACAGAGTGTCCAGTATAATATTTGTTATATTATCTCAATAATTTACACTATTGTTTCATCATACTTTGGCTTTAGAACGCAATTAGAATTTAACTTAGATTTCTTTCAAAAAGTTTCCTCATGCACCAATTTTAAATTCTGCTTTTGTAAAAATCTGACAAATATTCATACAGTATAACCTTGATTGTCACTTTGGTTACTCAATGGAAAAACTTGAATAGCTATGAAGGTAAGAGGAAGAACGGCTCAGTTTTCAAAATGTTTGACCGCAATGTCGTCCACAGCGGACATCCTCACAACTCTTCAGCTTCTTTTCGAAAACTGACTTGATTGCTCTTTCGAAATTCAAAGTTAACATAAGCTGCAAGGTTTTGCAAACTTTTCAGCAGCTAACAAGCTCTCGCGCCTACAACATGAAAGCTGATGCAGTTGTGCGTGACTTGGCGGTTATTTGTTCTTCGTTGAAAGAACAGGATTCACACGATGAGGCGACAGAGCTGAAAATTCTTTTGTAAATATTCAACAGATGCTGTCAGGCAACCAATGCTTTGTCGCTGGCATGCTTGAGTCCAACACGATGCACTTCGACGTGGTCACTTTGCGGCTGCCTTTCGACTTACTGATACGCATGTCTTCAAAGTTAGCCATCTCTTCGGGACTGCTACAACAGAAAGGATGCTCTTAGAGGCCGCCATGTTTGCGGAATCACCAATCCGCTTAAGTATGAAATTTGAACCGTTTAAAGAAAACGAATGCTTGACATTTCGTGAAAGCTGTGGCTTTGGGTGAAAGTGTAGTACTGGGGCGTTCTTGGTTTTTTTGGAACCACAGAACGCAGTGATGTACAAGAGGCACAAAATGTACTGAGGAATGGTCTCAATGGACGGATTTCGCTTCCGAAACGGATTATTGGACCTTCTGATTTAACTTCCCAATGAAGCAAGGCTGGTGTAGAGCAGACACAATCAGCCGCACGTTCTACATACGTGCAGCATCATCGTGTTACATAGACTGCAGACGGGTAACTCACGTATGGCAGCCTGGACAGATAAGGGTACACGGAGATTCCCAAATCGACGATGCGCCGCCGCTTCAAACAGGCTGCACCGAGGAGACAGACGGCGCCGCTGTCCACAGTTGCGTTCCGCTCCCTCCTGTCCGTGATTGAATGCGCCTGATCCTTGCACTGCGCAGGCTGCCCGTCTCGCCAAGTCCGGTCTGTACATCCGGGTGCGGATTGGATCCGCACACGCCGAGGTCCTGGTGTTGACGCTGATGGCAAAAACCCTCACTGCTGTCGCCGAGGCAAGTAGTGCTAAGCCGACTCGCTTTCTTCTGACACAGCTGATGCAAGGCTGCCTGCATCAAGGACCCATCTCTGTCGCCACCACTGGTAGTTCGCTTCAACGAGGCTACTCTAACGAGCGATGACCAACTTGCTCACTGCCTTCCGAAAGTGGACATGTATGCGGACCAGGCGCTTGTTCTTGTCTCTGCCGAACCGCCGGCTCATCGTCCACTTCCGCCCGATTTGATCGAATCTGAACGATCTCAAACTTCGGATTCCCGTCTCACCAGTCCCGCGCCTGCAGCCGCGCATGAAACTGCTGTCGCTCCGCACCAAGTGATGATTTCATACAAGTGAGTGCTTTCTTTTGACTATCTTGTTTTTGACGTTGTCGTTCAGCTGGGGGGTCAAAACTGCAGCGGGAAAGTATGACATGCAGGAACTGGTCAAATGCATTGCCGCCGAATTGAAAAGCAGCAATCTGTCTGTTTGGATGGATGTGGAGCGAGGTGTTGATAGTGTCCCGCTCATGAATGGCGTCATCCACGATAAGTAAGTCGCTGGCTGTTCACAGAAGTTGCTTTCGTTATCTCACCAACACCGAAGAATGGCCGCGGCTGTACATAGTTGCCAAGTATTTGTAGCTGTGGTGACTGCGAAGTATCAAGTAAGGGGCGTATGCTGCGTAGCATGTGATGACTCACCCAAACCACAGGAGTCGCCCAATTGCAAGTTGGAGTTCAATTATGCGGCGGCACTCCCGAAACCAATTGTGCCAGTCTACACTGACACGAAGCCGCTCCTGACCGACAGTGTGCACATGGTGACACTTCCAATGGTTCAGGCCCGGCTTGCCAGCATTTTCTCGAGCTGCCAGGCATCCCTGGACTTCAGATCTCATGCTGACTGGGACAGCCAAATTGCTGTTTTAAAAGCAGAAATCATTGCAAAACTCAACTCTGCTCCACAAGACGTTGCCCTCTCTCCAGTCTCCCAAACTGCTCCGGTCGAATCTGATGTTGCAACGGCGGCTTCATCGATTATCCTTCCCGCCGCAGTCCCAACCACACCTCTTCCTTCAGTGACCCGAGCGTCCAGCGATGCCGCAGTTTCAGATGTTGCTGTCCCTGCAAGTATCTCAAATGCCGCCGCTGCAGACACCACTGCTGCTTCTTCAACTCCAATTGTAGCAGGCTCTACTTCTGTAGACTTTTATATGAAGCGTGAACTTGAAGATTGGCTCAATCCAGTTTCCTTCGAGTCTGACATGGCTTCATATGCCAGCCAGTATGTTGAGGGCAC